>WBNH01006823.1:382723-598064 GCA_013401255.1 Urocolius indicus | reverse complement strand
TGAGATTCTGTGACTGTGATTCTACACAAAATAATACTGAGAGCAGCTCATTAATGGAAGCACTGAAATGTGGTTGTGGTTACTTCAGCTTTAAGCTCTTTTATTCCCTCCCCCCACGTATCAAAGCTTCCTGTTCTCTCCCTTGTAGGGAAATTTAATGAAGAATATATGTATGCACCACCAGGTATGTAAAACTTTTAGTCTTCACTGATAGAACACCTGGTGAATGTTATGCACTGCTTATGACCTTTTTGTAAGGAGGGATTAGGTTTAATGCTGCTTTTTTTTTTCAACTGATTTTTGCCTGTGCCTTCCAGATCCCAACTGTGAAACTGCAACAGTATTTAGTTCAGCAGAACCTCCAGCAAACTTGGTAAGCTTTGGTCACTGTTTGGATTAGGAATCCTTGAAGTGTATGTGTGGCATTCTTCATAGGAACTGTCCTTGGATGCAGGCTTAATGTGGTAGGTCAGAGTCTTCTTTAGGAAGAAAGGTATGGTAGTTTCATTTCTATATTCACTGCCCTTTTCTTCCCCAAATGGTGAGGGTTTTATCTGAGTCTGCAAGTAAAATCTGAATTGTACTAGCTACGTTCATGATTTTCCACCTTTCCCTCTGCAAAGAGGAGATTTTTATCTGAGTGCTGTTTACTTCTTTTTCTGCTACTCTTCATGTCCTGTTCCAGTCAGTCATTCCTCTGCTGTGGGACTGGAGAGATCTCACCTCTGGTAGAACTGACTTTGGAACTTTTGGGTTTTTTTTTTAATCTGAAACTAAATCTTGTAGTCATCTCCTGCTGTGTAGAGGGTGTGAAAGCCAGTCCTATGCACGTCAGAATAAAACTGCTTTTACTTGAGTTACAAAAGGTCCTCTGTATGTGTAGTCAGTAAATAAATAAAAATTAGGGCTGTGGTGTGACTTGTGACTTCTTTATTTCTTAAATGGACCATGCTTTGCTTTGGAATCCCTTCAGGAGGAAGGGCCAGTGTCTGTGTCACCTCAAGATGGAGTGGCTTCC
Source organism: Urocolius indicus (assembly GCA_013401255.1). Taxonomy (NCBI): domain Eukaryota; kingdom Metazoa; phylum Chordata; class Aves; order Coliiformes; family Coliidae; genus Urocolius; species Urocolius indicus. Next base: position 597,046 of record WBNH01006823.1, on the reverse strand, counting down.
TACAGCTATCCCCAGAAGGTAGTATCTAGTATTTACTGTGATGCCCCTGTGGAGAGGTGACCACTCAAGTTAGTGTGAGTTCATGAGTCCCTCTGCCTGCTTGTTACAGGTTCTTGTAGCAAAGAACGCAATTTCCTATAAATATAAGCAAAAGAGAAAGATGAGAAGATACCTTGCAGGTGTCTGCAACTCTGAACTGGTATTTTCAAGCCAATTCCTAGAGAACTTGAGTAATTAGCTGCCTTTACAGCTAGAACTTCCAAAACACATTTCTATGAAGTGAGAATTTTTGAACTGTGTGATATTTCCATAGCCTTTGTCAAAGCCAGTTGTAGAGGCAGTCTGTTGAATACTCTGACTCTTTTCTAGGTATTGGTGAACTCTGCAGCAGTCTCATCTTCAACAAGTGTTTATGCTGCTCCAGCTTCAGGCTTCTCGAATTCTGCTGCCTCTGCTCCATCCTGTGTCACAACAGCAGTTCCCCCACAGACAGCAGTTCAGCCAGTCATAGTGTCTCCACTTGCCTTGGGGAGGCCAGGTACAGTCTGCATACTATGGCTATAGCCTTGCACATCTTAAGTTTTCAGTTACATTTTCCTCTACCCCTGCCCCTTTTTTTCCCCTCTGCTCCTCCAAGATAGTAAAAGGCTTTAAGAGTATTGCTTTGGCTTAACATGACTTAATAGTAGTTGTAACTTCACTGCTGACTTCTTGCTCCTGTGTTTTAAAGGGGACAATTGCCCCCAAATTGGAGTGGGAATGGCAAGTGTCCAAGATCCCTTCTTGACACCTTTAGCCATGATGCCAACTGTTCTGCTAGAAAATTCTTTTCAGAATGAAGCAATTCATAGCAGCTTCCTTCTATTTCCTAATTTTTATACAGTTGAGATGTTGGTCTTAAGGTTTTACTGTCCTTCTCAAAAGAGTCTGTCTGTGGTGGTTCAAGATCTGTCTGATTTATTTCTGTGGCTCTTTGTTAGCTCATGTGCTTATTCCTGTGCTTAGCTATTTCCATGCAGAGATACCATTGGTGATTTGTCACGTGGTGCACTTGCTGCCTGAGATGCTCTGTCCACTCTGTTCTTGTGAAATGTCTGTTAAGAAAAAATAATTTTTCCTTTCTTATAAAGAGGACTTCTCACATCTTTTAACTCTTCATTTACTGTCCAGAAACCCCTCCACCTTCAACTTTGCTCAATTCTGTCTCCTTTTTCTCCTTGATTTGATTTGGTTTTCACTCTACATGAGTGCTTAGCACAATGCTCTGAGCTGATGCCATTACAAATAACCTGATGATGTTAAAGGTTTGGGGCACTTAATACTGAACAGTAGTGTGTCCAAACTATTTTTTGCTCGACGTGTGTTGAACCTTGCCCTGTTTTTGTGGACTTGTTGCCGTCCTTCTGATGACTTGAAGTGATTAGTCTGGTCCCTGTTCCAGGACAGACAGGTAAGGGAAGTCTGGCCTATCTTCTAGTATGGAGAATGACTGAAAAAGACACTTATTCTACACTTGACTATAAAGCTTGTAGACAGATAAACAGTTAAGACTTGTGAGATTGGAACTTTCCTATCTGGTTTTCAAATTTCTTCTGGGCTTCCTTGAAAGGGATTACTAAAGAGAACTTTGTTAAAGCTTGCCTTTAGGGGCACTGAGATGACAGAGAAGTACATGCTTAATGGAGTAACTTGGCATCTTACTTGTTTGACATGCCCTTGCAAATTTGGTTTGACTCTTTTTTTTTTTTTTTTTCCTTTTAATTGTAGCAGTTTCTTCAGTGCCATTCCCAATTTATTCAACTCCTCTTCCTCCAGTCAGTGAGGTGGGAGAAGCTGGTGCCATTCTTCCACCGTACTCATGTGATCCTACTGGCAGTGATCTGCCTCGAGGTAATGACAGGATTTTGTGCTTTTACTACTGCTGCTCCTTGGCACACTTCTGACTTGTGTTCTCCATGGAAACTTAGCAGAATATCTCCAGTGAGAAGACGTGGCTCTTTGCAGCTCAAAGGGAGTGAGAAATAATAATATGGACGCTTATGCTAAAAATGTGTTAATTCCCAGTTCTGAATAGCAAGTTCCTATCTGACTCAAATGTGTGATTACTGCAGCTTTAGACAGCATCCTAAAGAAATGAATAACAAAGATGATAGTGCTTGGCCTATATCATGCTGGTCTTTGGTAGAGTAATAATTTTTCTGCTAACTGATGAAAATCTGTGTATTTATAAAGTTGTGCTGTTGTTCAGTTCAGTGGGATGCTGTGGTATTTTCCTGTATGGCTCTAAGATGTCATTCTGTGGTATCATAAACCAGGGATAAAGGGTAGGGTCATCAAATCTTTAGTCACTTTGCTCTTATAGTGTAAACAAAGATGTCTCAGGCAGCTGAGCTTGGTAAACAGTGCAACAAGAATATACACATTTGGAGTTTTTGTTATTAATTTCTCCATTCCATCATGTTTATGGCTCATAAGGTATAAATAGAGTCTGTGATTCACAGAGCTTGCAAAGATCAAGCTGTGTGCTGTCCTTATCACAAAGTAAGTGCCACTCAGCTACAGGAAGAACAGTACTTCTTGCTGTTATTCTCCATAACTCAATTTTCTTGATGTGGAAAATGCTGTGAAGCCTAAGTGTGCCACCATTGCATCCCTGCACATGTCTCAAGGTAGATAAAGCTGTGACAGTGTCTTATCTCAGCTGATAAGGACTGTTGGTTATGTGTCGTTTTGGACAGCTGTAGAAAATAGCTCTACCCTGTGCATCTCTCCTTGCTCAGGCTGTTGACACTGCATTGACTTAAGCTGCACCAGGGGTTAAAAACTTAAAAGGGCTGCAAAAGAAGGGTTCTTTATTCAGCCTGTTTGTGCTATTGGTAGCAAGATTCAGCTTATTCTAATGTGTAGTGCTCAGACTGAGGCAGAAATGTTCTGGATATGAGATGGAGTTAGTTACCTGTGTTGCTGCTGCATCATGTAAAACAATTTCAACTATTTCTACCATCTCTGGCAGGGAGCACAAGGGAAAACTAGTTCTGTCAGCAGTGAGACAGAGTTAGAGGTGAGCTTTGGCCTACTCCAGAGAACAGCAGTGCAAAGCTGGCTGACTATGTGTTTATTGTTCAAATAGTGGGTATGTCTCTGCACATGAGTTGAAGTACATAGGCTTTTTAAATATCCCACCATGCACTGGATATAGAGAAACTCCCAGGTGTAAATCATAGCTGGCTTATTCTGACAGCCATCTAGAAACACAGCAGATGACATGATTTTGTCAGACTTACCACTTCCAGTTCCTGTCCTGGAATCTTCCCAGTTCTCTGGCATGGAGAGTAGCTTTTCCTTCAGGAGTGAGTGAGGGAATGTAAGTAGGGTCTGTGAAATCCACTGTGTACTTTTGGACTGTTTTGTAAAGTGTAGTTTCACTGTACCTGACTTGATCCTACCCCCAAACCCCATCCTTGTAACTGACCATATTTCAGCTGTATGGCAGCTGTAGCTTTGATTGCATCAGAATGTAAAGCTTTGATTTATTTTTTTCTTTTTTATTCTAAAGTCCATTCAAGATGGAGCTTAAAATATTTCAGTAACACAGATTGTTTTCATGCTTCGTTTATTATATTGTTTTTTAAAGTAGCTCTGTGGACTCCCTCTGTGTGGGACATTCTTCAATGTACTAATGCTATAGGGCAAATTTCAGGAAAGATAAAGCTACTCTTGATTTCTATAGTTCAGGTAGCTACATCCTGGTAGGTTGCAGAACAACTTTGGGTTGAAATGCTATGGAGTCTTTCATTTCATGTGCTATGTATCATGCTTGTCCTGTCAGCAGTTGCTCTAGAAGAAGCCAGAGTCCAAAACACTATGGCATGGCAGCTCCAGGGCCTGCTGTGCTCACAGGTCATGTCAATGTACTCTGCAGTAACTGTTCTCCTACAGATGCTCTCAATTCCTGGTTTGTTGATCTTGAATGTTCTGTTGTCCACCTCCATGCTGCAGCAGTATCACTCTAGATGATACTCTGCATGTAACAGAATTAATGGGTTTTGGCTTTAGTTTTCAGTTGAATACCATTAACTGAGGCTTTTGGCACTTGGGAGAATGGGGTGTTAAGTGTACCAACAAGAATCTGGAGTGGGTGTGGATTAATAACCTCTTGAGACCCTGCCTGGAGCTCTTCAGCTGAGTCACTCCACATAATCTTGAACATGTCTGGAGTCTATACCAAGAAGGACATTTTTTCCATGATTTTAAGGGTGGTGGTTAATAAGGAATTGCATGTAGCATTTATGTTATCAAACTGCCATAGCATAACCTGTATGGCCTTTAAGATACCCAGAAGGTTTGGTGTAGTGCAGGATAAAGTATGTGAGTATACTTGACCTAGAGTTCTGTGCACTTTACTAAATATACTTGTGGGCTTGGTGTAGATCGAGAGTGTGACTTGTCAACAGATTGACTTGGGAGGAGAAAACCTGATGTGTGCCTTAGTGTGTCACTTGGTACATCTGCATTTCCTTCAATTTTTGGAGTCTCTTGTCACTCTTTTTAACGGATTTTAGGGTGTATGGAACCTATCCATTAACATGGTGAACTTCAGTGTCCTGCTTTTGCCTCTTGGTGTTTGAAGGCACTGTTGATAGAAGACCAGTTGATATTACTATGGTGCATCAGCAGCACAGGGGAATACTTAGCATGATTTTTTTGTCCTGATACATTGTAAGATGAGATTTTTGTCAGCAGTAAGCACAGTCTCTGTAGTCTCCTGTCAGGGTGGTTAATGTTTTTTGGCTTAGCTATTGCTTCATAAGGTAGTCGTGTTTTACTGAAGATTGACTCGGTTTCTAGACAGAGAGGAATGTAAACAAAAACTGGTCTCCTACTGTAGTGGCTTCTGTTCCAGCATTCCACAGATGTCAGTATTTCCAGTATCAGCTTGTCACTTCAGCCTCCCAGTTCTTCCTTTGTACTGTTATCACTGCTATGAAGCAGCTGTTTCAGCTCTTAGGCTTGTTTTGCATAGATTTGCATAAACAATTCAAGAACAAAATTGGATTAAAAAAATAAAAGAGCCTTGTTTGGGATGTAGATGCAGTTTCAGCTAGATACTAAAAAGTTGGCATTTCTGTGGGCCTTTTGGGTTATTTTTAATATCTTACTGCCTGTGCTCAATGTCACAGCCAAATCACCAGCCCTTTCAGGAATGAACTTACAGCTGCTAGACGTAAGGATCTGTGTGCACTTCCTAAAATAGCTGCGTGGATTGTTGCCCTGATCAAATATGCTGAACAGTGAAAGACTTGAGCACCAGCACCAGATGAATACATCCTTGGCTGTTTCAGGATTGGGGTTTGCCTTTCTGACTCTGTGCCTCTGCAGCAAAATAGTACTGTAGAAGAGCAGGCCTGGGGGGAATGTGGGTAGATATAAGATGATGGTGTATATGGTAATTCTAGAGGTGTTGCAAAGCTGTCAGCCTTAGTGGCTTACTCCTTCTGAGTTATGTCCTTGCTTTCCCTTTCAGCAGTACTAAAGCAAAGTCTGTGTGTGCACATAAACAAACACACACACCGCCACTGCTGTGGAACAGGTGACCTGCTCTACTTGAGCCTTTAAAACAAATCTGTATTTGAACCTGAGAAATGCACAGTTCCAGAACTGCCTTGTTAGGATTAAAATGTGCACTTTTTCCTTTCCATAGCCAACTTCTAAAGGCTTAAAACCACTTCACAGTTTTGGGATGGTTGGAAGTGCTTTTGCAGGTTCAAAACCCTGTTGTTCATGGAGAGAAGTTTAAAAGTTTGTCCACAGATCTGGGTTTGCTTCTCAGTGTTGAGGGCAAATTAATCAGTAGGTGGAAGAAGTAAGTAAATGATTACTTGCAAGAAAGCAGGGAACTGAGTAACCTTGTGAGGAAAGGGAGGAAAGGAAGGAGTGTATTCCTTATTAGTATGTTCCTCCCTCTGTTTTCTGACTTGATACAGCAATTGAGAGGACCCCTGAAACTAGGTCAGGAGTCTTTAGGGTTGCTGCATCTGTTGTCCACATTGACATGTCTCTGGTCATAGCTCAATAAAGCTCTGAGGATGGAGATGGTGGCAGAGCCAGACTTCTTGTGGGTATTTGCAGCACACATGCAGAGTGTATGTAGAGTGTTGAGGGTGGCTGGATTGTCCCTTATGACCAATAAAGCCTGCCTCTCTGCCAGCTTCCCAGCTCTTTCTTGTTCCTGTAGTGATGGAGGAAGTGCTTTTAGAAAGCAAGTTAATTTAGGGGCCTATAATCAAGTTGTTATTTGATAAAATACTTTTTTCTTAAAAAATTCCCAGCCTTAATGGAAAGTCAGGGTTGACTAAGTCCTGGTTGCTTAGACAGTGGAAGCTCATAACAATGCTGACAATTTTTGCTTGACTAATCAAGATGAAGAAACCAAAATTAAAGCTAATGTAATCATTGAAGTTAGGTTGGACAAATGCTCTGCTATTGCACAAATACCTAACTGGATTAACTTAGAAAGGTAAACTAGTTTTAACAACTATTTTTATTCAAGATATATTGTTTACCCTGGACTTTAAAGACAAAGCAGCACTAAATATTCTTATTCATTAAGTAAAAGTAACTTTAAATGCTCTTAGTTTGTGTAAATTTCCTTTGAGTCTCAGATTATACTCTTCTGCTCTCTAAGATCACATCCTTTAATTTCAGATACAAAGGTCCTGCGGTATTATTTTAATCTGGGATTGCAAGTAAGTGCTTTTAAAATGAGTAAATTGCCTTTAAAAACTGCTGTTTTTCTTGACAAATGTGCTGCTGTATTTAAGGTTTCCAAGTGTGTTAAATGTGCATCCTGTGTGCTTGACTATTAACACGTAGAGGCTTGCTTGGAGGAGATTACAGTATAGCTCAAAGTGAAGTTCTAACTCAATGCAAAGCACACTAGGATGTATGTTTAATTGTTTCCTTTGGGTTGGAATGGTGAGTTTTTTGTTGGTGTGTTGGTTTGGGTTTGTTTTTTCTGAGTGTGGTGAATAAATATTCTTCTTCTTTCCTTGAAGAGAAGGGGAGGAATTCAAACCATTCGTAAGAAAATCTGTGTACTTGGACAAGGCATCAAAGACCACTTAGACATGTAGTTTGAGTGTTGTAGGACTTGTACAGTTGTGTTCAGATTGGTTAGCATTATTGTTCTGGGAACTTTTGCTCCCCTGAAGAGTTCTCTCTGCACCAGCAGTCAGGGCAGGTCAGTGCTGCTGCTCAGGGAAGTAAAAGAAGTTGTCAACCTCTTCAACTGAAAAAATAGGAAAGATCTCTTTGGCTGTGACAAAGTCAGTAAGTGGAAATCTTCTTTCTCTGCAAAGATTTCTGATGCAACAGCAATGTGGAATGTTGCAGGTGTTGCAGTTCCTTTTCTGGTAGGCTGTACTGGTGGGTTTTGGTGTATATGTGTAGTATCTAAAAAAGGGCTAGGAAGGAAAAAAATTACTTCTCCCTAATGTGAGGTTTGAAACCTGGAGGGATGGAGTGCATGTGATTGTATGCATGACTTGGTATTTCTGCCTTTCTCAAAGTATTATCATCAGAGCTGTTGGCCTTCCATGGTGTATGTACAGCCAGTGATGCCACCGTCGCCTGTGGAAGTTTATCCAGCGTATGCTGAGCCAGCTCCTGTCCTGGATCAGTCAGCACCTCAGCTCTACACTGACGCTGGGAGAACTGAAGTCCATCAAGTTCCCTTGGAAGCACCTGCAAATGGTAAGTATTCTATGATTTAAGCATGAGACTACACATGGGACTGATGAGAAGGGAGGGACTAGGTTTACAGGCATGAAAAGGAAATAGTAATGCTTTCTAGGCCTGTGCTAGGTGTGCTGACTTTCACTTGGGAGAACTTGTTCTGAAACTGAAAGAATCTCATTGCTAACTGATCATGTCATGGTGGCAAAACACAATGCCTCTATTTAAAGGAGACAGCTGATGTTTGGCAAGCACCATGCATTGGTACTTCACAACAGATTTTAAAAGAAAGGCTGCTCCAGACCTTGATTTTTAGGCTCACTGTGCTGAGCTGTTTTCTCTTCCATAGCCCTTATTACTAGCTATGTCTTACGGTGTAAAATTTACAGCAAGACCCAGTTTCATCTTGTCCTGGTTTAAGCTGGGATGGACTTAATGTCCTTCACAGCAGCTAGTACAGGGCTGTGGTTGGGATTTGTGCTGGAACAGTGCTGATAACACAGGGATGGGGGCTTGTGCAGTGTCAAGGCATTTTCTACTTCTTGCCTTGTCAGGTGAGAATGGAAGCATGGGCCAGGAGAGCCAAAGGGCTATTCCATACCATAGTGTGTCACACTCAGTATAGAAGCAGGGGGGAACTGGTGAGGAGGGGTGGATTGCTGTCTGGGCAGCAGTCAGCAGGTGGGGAGCAGTTGCACTAGGCATCACTTATTGGGCTTTGTCCTCTTTTTTTATTTCTTTCTCTTTTTTGTTCTTTTTGGTTCTTACCGTCTTGTTTCATTTTAGTTATTAAACTGTTCTTATCTCAAACCATGAGTTTTACTTTTTTTCCTTTCATTCTCTTCCCCTTACTGCTGCAGGTGGTGAAGGGTGAGCCAGTGGCTGCCTGGCACTTAGCTGTTGTCTAGGGTTAAACCACGACAAACCTTAGCAGCTTTGTAACTAGCTTACAGATACACTTGGCAGGAGCTAGGACAATTGTATTAAATGAGGACAAAGCTGTCACAAACATCCTGTGCCAAGCTTGGCAGAACCTGTGGAATGTGGCACAACAAATTTGGGCTTATTGGGCTGTGGTGGTTTATTTGCATAGGTTCATGTCATAGGGTCTGTGATCAAATAGAGGAAGAACTTGTTAGCTCTCTGAGTCCCTTTTGAAGAAGCTGCCACTTCCAAGCAGATAACAGCTAAGTGATTCTTGAACAGGGTTTAGTGAGAAGATGAGCAAATTGTCCTCTAGTCTAAATTAGGACACAAAATTACTTTGATTTCATGTTAGAAGGGATCTATATGGGCATAAACCTGTCATCTGAATGGATTTTCTCTTTTGGCCAAATAATGCTGAGCCTTGGATGTGGTAAGATATGACAAGTATGTGCATTTTGTTCTATTTTTTTAAGGTAACTTCCCAAATGCAGAGCCTCCACCCCTGTCCTATGGGCCAATATATTACCCAGTGGTGTCAGACCCCTTCAGCCAGCAATCTCTTCCTGGGTTTGACTCCTCGGTCCCTGCCTATCACTATGTTAGTGCCTGGCATCCACTCAGTCCACCATACGGAAATTCTCCACCAGCTGCTAATGCTGTAAGTTCAACACCGCTGCACCAAGTCGGTTATATTGCCTCACCTAACTCTGCACCTCACGACGTGCCTCAAGGGATCTAAATCTGGCACCTACAAGCTCACTTCTTGACCTTGATTTTTCTTGTTTGTCAACTGTATGTTCATATTGTTTAGTGAATGTTATCCTGTCTCAGTGGGCTGCTTCAACTGCATTCCAATTCCACGTTTCCCTTTACGTTGATGGTAGTGATAGTGAACTTAACGAGATGCAGGAAAGCACAAGAAAGGAGTAACACAAACTCTAGTGCAGGGAACACAAAGCTCAGATTTGACTCCATAAAGTGCGTGTGAAAAAGCTAACGCTATAACTAAAGGAACGTTGCATATTGTATCTCTGAGGGGGTTGCACTGAAACACTTGAGACACCTGGTTGTTGTTGAAGCACTGAAGTAGGCTGCTGTGACAGCTATGGGTAAAAATTGGGCACAGGGACATTAGAGCATGTTTGAATAGGTTGACTTTCTAAGATGTTGTGAAACAAAACTGCTTTGCCACGAGTGGTCACATACTCACAATAGCTGTATTTCCTCTCTAAGTTCACGGTGTGTAGGTTTCAGGGCTCCTGAAAGAGGATCCTGTTTTGATCTGTTGTGTATTGCTGTATGTTTGTTTGACTTGTTTTGTGAAAGCTGTTGCACAAGTGGTAGTGGTCTTGGTGTTTAATTTGCACTGAGCACACGAAATAAAAGCATTGAACATATGACAATGAGTGGTCATTTATCCCTGACAGGTTATCCCTGACAATTGGTCACCCCACAGCCTGGACCAAAGATGTGGTGGTCTTGTCCAGGAGAAGGCAGCTCCAACCTCTGTCAGAAAGTAGCAGAAGCTTTCAACATGAGAAAGCTTTCCAGTGTAAAGCTCTAGCTGTGGTTTTGCGAATGTTCAGGACACAAACATTGGTTGGGCCATAGATGTGAATTGCTGTGCTTGCAGATGTCTGTCTGCACAGGCTCTGGCCTTGACAGAAACTGACACTACCTAAAAGGGGATTGTAGCAAGGTGGTGACTGGTGTTATATTCCATATAATGAATGACAGGACATTAATAACGTCACCCCTCAGTCTCCTCCAAGCTGCAGAGCCCCAGCTCCCTCAGCCTTTCATCACAAGGGAGATGCTCCACTCCAGCATCTCTGTGGCCCTGTGCTGAACTCTGTCCAGCAGCTCCCTGTCTTTCTGCAACTGAGGGGCCCAGAACTGGACACAAACATTCCAGATAAGTGTGTGCTGCCCTGACAGCCTTGCAGAGCTCTGTGCTGAGCATGACGCCAAAAATGGGGATGTGTCAGATCAGTTGCTGTTGTTAAATGTTTATTACCAATAGGCAGCTGGAAATGTTACATCTGAAAAGGTAGAAACACCTTGAGTTTCAGGAGGCTTTACATTTTGGAGCAGAAAATTAAATGCTTCTTTATCTTTTCCCCCTCCCCCACAGTTTACAGTGAAGCTAAAAATACACTGAAAATATTCTCTGTGTTCTGTACATGGTTTCAGTCTTGCATGTTGTATGACATGGGGGCTGCACTGTAGCCAGGACAGATGGGACTACAAAAAGGACATAGAACTATGCATTTGGTTTTGCTTTTTGCTCTCCCCCTTTCCTTTGCCATCAGCTCAGGGTGGCCATTGCTGCTCAGCTGGCAAATGTTGAGGTCCCTGCTCCATCTCACAACCTCTAAAAGCTCTTTTGTCTGGGAAAGGCCATCAAGTTTTCCACCACAGGTTAAAATAAAGGAGGCAGCAAAACAAAAGCCTGACCTTTCTTATCCCAAGGAGTAAGATGGCATTGGAGGGATGCTCAGGTGTGAAGCAGTTTCTGTGATTAGCTTTTATTTAAATGAAGATTTAATTTGATATTAAAACTTGTTTGCTAAGAAAACCTGTTGGCAGGGTAAGCCCTGGGCTCTCCAGGGCCTCTGCTGTAGAAGAGTCCTTCAGCATCTGCTGCTCTCCTTGGCTTCTTAGCTGTCCCCAGCCCCACCTGATAAACAGTGGGTTTTAAATGAGACCGGACAACACTCCAAACAACAGCTAGACCAGAAAGTGCCCCTTTGCTCAAAAAACAACTATTTATAGATATTTATAGTTTTTGGTTAAGTAACAGCTTCCACTGGCTCTAGGCAGCCCTACAGGTTTGGGTGAGTTTGCATATTTTTTGCCTTCTGTTTGTGATCCTGTTTCTTTGGAAATGGGTCTCTGGGGCTGCACAGAGCTTCCCTGTGCACGTGTCTGTGTCTGCAGGACAAGTTAACGGGTTGAGGGAGAAACCAAATGGAACTAAAGCTGCACCTCTCCCTGGTTAACTGGAAGATGCTCTTTTTGGGATTTTGGCCTTTTGAAAAGGAGAGCAGGAATATCAAAGCAAAGCTGAGCAGTCCTGAGGGAGTGGGACACACAGTGGGGTGAGAGCAGCAGGTGAAAACCCTGCACTGAATCCACTCCTGCTGTGCACCATTAATGCCTGTCCAGCAAGCCAGACCTTGGAGCTCCCACCACTCAAACCAAAGACCTTTATCCAGAGTAAGCACTGAAGGAAAACAATTTGTACCCTCAGAGAAACGGAGGCAGAGCCCTGCTGCCCAGACAGGATTCCTCCTGAGCCAGCACAGGGGGAGTTCTGTGGGGCAGAGCAGGCTCAGTTCCAGCCCCCCCATCTTAGGCCACCCAGCTGCCTGGCTGCACTGCCAGGAATGAGCTGATGACATGTGCTGAAGGTTTCCTCCAAGCCCTACTCCAGCCTCCTGCCACTCACACCAGCGCTCAGCTGCCTGCAGAACCTCCCTGTGCTTAGAAGTCCCCTGCATCGACCCATGTGAACCTTTTAAAAGGTAAGGGGTTTGTATTTATTCATGAATAGATTGATTTAAATGCTCTTCGTATTTACAGTGGCTGTTTCTGCTAAAAATTGATACATGTGCCATGAGAGAAAGGCTGAAGCCAATGATAGTGAGGTGATGTTAAAGGATGAGACATAAAGCAGAGAAGAAAAGGTGTTGGAATCCAGGCTCCCAGGGTTTGCTGCTCCTGCTCTCTCTGCTGCAGAAGTCCCTCCCTAAATTCCCTTTGTGGGAAACTGTGTTAGTTTTCTAGATGGAAAACTATTGTTGATGGACTCACAGTTAAATCCTGACCTAGTCCTGGAGTAGCTGTGAGAAAATCAAAGCACACGCTGCTGCTCGGAACAGGAACAACTCTGTGTGAAGTGCCTTGAGTGTGAAGATCTGAAAGTGCTTTATCAACTATGAACTGACCCCCCCACGAGGTAGGTAAGTGTTATTGTCCCTATTTTACAGCTGGGGAAACTGAGGCAGTAGCGAAGAGCTGTGACTTGCCCAAGGTCACGGGTGGGTGGGTGGGTGGCAGAGCTGAGCCCTGGCCTCTGGCCCTCAGCAAAGTCCAAAGCAGGGATGTGAAGACTCACTACCTGAATCACATATAAATGCAGCTCCCCACAGCATCTGCAGACAAGTGTCAGGTAACTTCTTGCTTCTAAAACAATTTTTTTTAATCTCTGACCTGAGTACAAACAGGTCTTCGGATGCTCTTTGTTGATTGGTGATCATTTGTGGGTGTGTTGCTTTAAAGAGTTTTAAAAAGCTGCTTTAAAACAACCCCAGGGCTGGGAGGTGACAAATAGAGCAAGAAGCCTAAGGAAAGGGCAGGTGGTCAAGATTGCTGCTATTCCCAGTTCCAAATTCCTCACATGAGCATCAGGGTTAGTGTTGGAGCTCTCAGAGTAAAGGCCTGGCATGTGCAGCTGGAGCCAAGGAGAAGCTGTGAGTGCCCCACCAGCTCCCAGACAGTGCACTGATTTCTCTGAAGGAAAGAGCAACTTTGACTAAAACATGTTTTCTCTTTGAAGAGAATGAAAATGACAAAAACACCACTGAAACCCCAAGTACTGTGACTGCAAATGAATTAAAAGCTCCACAGGTTTTGCTTACCAAATCTGTTTCACAAGGTACTTCACTTTCCCTCCCCTGAAGCTCCTGCTCTAGAGTAACCATCACAATTCACCAGCTGCTGGGAAGTCTGTTGCTACCCACGGGGATGCAGAGATGCAATCAACAGGAATTCTGCGTTTTGAGGGACCAATCTGAGAGTTTTGCTAACTCCTGGACACGTACTAAGCACAGCCCCAGCAAACATTGGTGTGACATTCCAGCAGCAGCTCAGCCAAGCTCACAGCTGGGGGAGCTCACGAGTATCTGAGTCGGCATCCAAAGCCTGGGGAGCCCCATCCTGCAGCTGCCTGATGAACCTGTACCTCACCCCACACAGACCCCGTTTGCACAGGAGGGGTTTGTGCTGCCCACTTGTACATTTCTGGGGGGGTCTTCGCTGTGGAGTTAATTGTGTTTCATTTTGTTAGTGTGATTGACAGCGTGGAGCCATCCCCAGGAGCCCTGTGTTTGCCCTCCTGGGAAACTGTGAAGCCTTTCTGCTGTCTGAGGACATGAATGGCCTGGCCTCCTGCTTGGCTGAAGCAATCTGCCTAAGCACACCTCAACTGTTCTCATTCCTACTCCTTACAACAGGAATTACCATCAAGATTTGCTGGTCCCATGGTAAGTAGAGTCTATGAAGGGCTCTGAACTGAAGGGCCCTGTACTGAAATCTGCTCCCAGCTCTGCTGTGTTGGCAGCTGCAGCTCTACTCCAGGAGCTGGCCCCATTGCTCACGTCTCTCTGACCTTCAGGTAATGCTGCACTGGTGCCCAAAGGGAAAACCCAACCAGCTGCTTTTCTTTAACAAGAGGAGGGAACTGGGATTAAAGCTCAGGCAAAGGATCCAGTTGCAGGTGCACCAGCAGCTCTTTGTGGGAGGGGATCCTGTTTGAGTGAGAAACCCCTCTCCTGCCCCTCTGTGCTGCCCTGAGAGCTGCCCACCTGCTCTAGGCTGACCAGTGCCAGTGGGCAGTGTAGATTTTCCAGCGTGATGCCTTTACAAACACAATTCACAAGCCAGTTGACAGAGGAGGTGATTTTTGGCAGCCACCCTTGGGATATGCTCCAGCTGGTGGAACCTCTCCTGGGAGCAGAGCCTTATGCAGTCTGTAGGAGCTCAGGATGAAGCTCTTCACAGAGAGGGACATTCCTGAGCACCCAGTTAGGACCTGCCTCCTCCAAGAAAGAAACAGCTCTGAGGTGGGGGTAAGTAAGTGCTTAATCATCTGTTTCTTAGCAACACTGCAGAAGAAAGTTCATGTATCACATTGTTTAAAAGAAATCCAACTGTTTTTCCCTTGATAGCTTTATCTCCTCTCTCATGCTCCTCAGGACAAAAGCTGTGACAGGGTTGGACCTGCCCAGGCTGTGGTAAGCTGGGCAGCAGCACAGAACATCCACTGATCATCTGTTTTTGGTTACACCTTGGAAAGGACCTGTAGAGCCTCTCGAGGCTGCCAGGGGCAGTTTGAGCTGCTGTTGCTCAGGAGGCTTTTCAGAAAGGCAGCTCAGAGGCCCGGGGCAGCCCATCTCCCTCAGCATTTGCCATGTGCCAGGATGATGGTTTTCATCCTAAAGCCTGATGTTCATCAGAGGCAGCAAAAAGCCAGTGCAGCAGTGGAAGTAATAAGGAATTCCAAAACCAGAGGGGTGAGGTGTGAGGCTCAGGGCTGAGCTTTGCTCCAGCCCATTACAAAGGGGAGAAGCAGGCTGAGGTGTGTTTGGAGCAGCCACAGATGGCTTTGGGCTGGTTCAGCTACACAGATGCTGGCAGCAGGTCCAGGATCTTCCTGCCACTGTCACACTGACCTGGAGGCTATTCTGCTCCACACAGGGGGTGTTTCTGATGGGAATTGAGTAAAGGAGAAACTCATAACATGTTGTAGCTGGATGATCCAAAGGGTCTCTAATTCAGTAACAATTTACAATATGAACAGAATAAACAACCTGAAGAACCACACCCAGCTGAAAGAGTCAGGAGGTCATATTGCTTAAAGGAAACCAAAAGCCAGTTATCAGCTGAAACCTTTCCTAGAATGAGATTTTCAACATGCTTCCCAGGCCCCTGCCAAGGCCCTGCTCAGCAGCTGCTCGTGTTGCTGAGGACCAGGGAGCAGCAGGCTGTGCTGATGCTGTGCTGGAGGACTGGGAGTGACAGGACATCGCTGGCGACACCTGCCCTTGGCCACCAGCGTGTCTGAAGCCTTTGGAGTTTGAAGACTGCAGCTGCATCCAAAGGGATTCCTGTGGTTTATAGTGACCTTACACATGGCAAAACCTTCAGTGGCTGTAAGTGTGAACCAAAGAGTAAACCAAAAAAAAGTGCAGATGGCTATAAAATAGACTAACATGAGTAGTTTTACACTGTTTTTTGCCTTCACCTGTGGACAGAAAGGAAATGGTAATGATGGGCCAGAGGAGAGCAAAGGATGAGCCCTGGGGGGCTGTTTGCAGTAAGATAGCTTTACTTATAGCCGAGTCGTAACGTGATCCTCTTGCCCGTCTTTCCACTGGTTTATAAACAAGTCACAAGCCTCTCCCCACGAATCAAACACATCCTCTGACGAGTCTATCAGTTTGGAATTAGAGGAACAAATACTGGAAGCACAGTGAAGGGAGCTGGTACAAACCACAGGGCACTCCTTGCTCTGTCCTGTACGTCTGCTGGTCCCGCTGTAATCCACCTCATTGAGGTTAATTTCACTTTTGGAACAATTCTCTTCTTTCCCTTTATCAATCTGAGAATATTTAATGTCTTTCCACATGTAGTGGGGCTGAATGATTCCATCTGAAATAGTGTACATGGGTTCAGCGTTTGGCTCAGGAACGTGGCCGTTCATCTTGGAGAAGAGCAGCCCCAGTCTCTTGAAGGATTCCTTCTTGGAGCTGGAAAGTCTCTGAACCCTGTTTCCATTTCGGACAAAGGAGCGTTTACTGATCCCGTTACTTTTTGGCTTCTCTTCCCTCATGTCAATCCCAGACATGGTTTTAATTAGAGCAGATACATTGAAGTCCTTCTTTTTGTTGGCTACATTGAAAGACACGCTCTTGGCTTTGGATTTTTCTCCTGCACCATCCTCATTGGTTTCCTCCTTTTGGGACACCTCTGTGCTGCTGGTAGAGTAACTTCTCCTCTGGGGCTTCCTGTTTCCCAAGAGGTCAAGAACTTCGTAGCGGAAGCTTGAAATGTCCTGTTTTAACTCCTAGGGCAAAAGGAGAAGCGAGTTATGCTCAGCAGCCTTCTCTGTGCTGGGAAAGAACAATCACGCTCCCTTGGGAGAGCTGCTCAGAGTTGTGCATAGGGCTGAGACCAAATCACACCTACAGCATCACCACGTACATCTTTGTGATCTAGTGACACACCAAAACAATCGCACTGGAAACCTTGAGAAGCAGAGACCTCACAAGATCTTTGTGTCTGAAGACTGTGGTGCTCTTGACTAAACCCCTCTGCCAGCCCCATTTCCCCCTCCCTCCAGAAAAGTCAAATAAGACAGTTGTAGAAGAGGGGACACCCTACTGACATTTAGAAATCCATCAGGAATCCTCTTGAGGTGACAGGCTGAGCTTTAACTTTGTCAGTTCAATCTCCTTCACGTCCATTACCCCAGGCTCACTCTTTGCCTTTGTGTGGGGTAGGACTGGGAAGGTGATGCTGACTCCAATCAGGTACTTCATTCCTACCATTTCCCAACCCTTTTGTCTCTATAACACACAGCACATTAAAATCTGGGACGTGATCATGGGAGAAGACACTCTAATCATATTCTCTGCTCAAAACTCCTCCCCCCATGCACATCATCCGTAACAGTCCCATCCCCACAGCAGCCTACAAATCATTTTAATGAGTTACTGCCGACTCTGAAGGATCAGAATACATTAGTGTTAAGGAATAATAAGTTACCTTGAAATTTTCTTCAGTCAAACCTTCATTGGTCTTGGAGGTTCTTATCATCGCCGCCACGTATCTTTTCACAAGATTTCTTATCACTTCCTGCAACAGGAAACAACAGGAGTGATTCAGCTGCTGCTGAGAACGAACCCTGTTCTTACACCCAGACCTTACTGACAGTGACCATCCTGCCTCTGCTGCCTGAAAAGAAAATCCCTTACCCTTAGACAGAGGGTCTTAAACACAACAAACCCGATCCGTCTGGAATGGCCGGCCGGTTGGTACCTACAGGGAGCAGGTATTTTGTACTGGTTTTGTATAGAGAAAAGTCATTGAGAAAACAATTCTTGATGTTCTTACATGTCCTTGAGCCATTTAATCTCTGCTGCTGAGAGTTTGTGGGATGATGGATCCCATGTGGATGCTGTGGATCCTGCCTTGCTGGCTGGAAATTATCAACACACACCGAGGTTGATCCCTGTGCACAGAGGAGACTCTCCCAAACCTTCCCTTTGTTTCCCCTTTTTCACTGACAGGGTAACAAGTCTGAGCAACACCAAGCATGAGGATGGTCTCAGCACTGAGGTTTTGCTGGAGTTGTTTTAACAGCTCCTGCTGTTGGTACCCAGAAGCTGTGCTGGGAGGTCAGCAAGTACCAAATGCCTGTTGCCAGTGTCTGTATAACTCTGTTCTACATCCATTTCACGTAAATGGTCTTCAAAAGGCAGGAAATGTCTTCAGTAAGAGAAATTACTAGTGGCTTTTGACAGTATGACCCAAGGTGGCACCTGACATTCTGGAGGATTTCTTTCCTTCCAGCATGCTGCTATAATACCCCACACTGAATCCAAGTACTGAAGCTGCTGGCTTTGATAAGGTTTCATCATTTGCAGCGTGACTTTAATGAGTACTTGGTGACAGGCAGGCTGAGAAAAAACAAAAGCAGCAAAACTCAACAAAGAAACCATTCCTCCTTCCCCTGCTGTCCCGCTTAAAAGAAAACCCCAACCTCTGCTTGAGGTGGGGATGCTTTACAAAAATACGAAGAGCAGAAAGGTTTTTAATCAGGATGGCATGAAAGCCTGGTCCCTCTGATGGCAGTGGGGATGGCACCTTTGACTTCAGCAGCCAGCCTGTTACCTGGCAAGTTTTCCACTGCTTCAAGGGGACTGAAAGGTTGGGAGTGATTTACTGACCCATCCCACCTCTAGTGAGGAAAGGGTTTAATCCATGAGAAGCAAAATCCTCTTAGAGGACCTACATTTCTCAGCATACGTTCTAGAGGCAAGCAAGGATCAAGGTGTTAGAAAATGAGCAGGAAGTAGTGAAAATTTGCTGTGCTCAGGAGTTTACCTGGTAGTGTTGATTCTGAATCAGGTTGTCAGCGTGTCGTTCCTGCAAAGAGAAAAGAACAGAAATGTCACCTGTGTGCTCCTGCCTTCAGAGCTTCTGATGGCTCTTAGCAAGTTACAGTTCAGCAGCCTTTGACTGCACCAGCAGAGCCATTGCCCTTGAGAAAAATGAGACTATAAAACCATGCAGCTCCTTACTGTGAATGTTTTGAGGTTTTCATGCCTCTTCTGTTCATTGTCAGAGTCGTTGCCTGGACACAGCTGCTTGTGAATCCACTTGCAAAGGTACCAGACTGACTTGGGGCTTGGGATGATGTTAAAAGGAGGGGGCAGAGTGGCACCTTCATCAAAGTAACTCATCCAGAGCTTTGTCCGTGCAAACTTCCACTCGATGTCTGCATGGTCCTGCCAGAGAAGGAAAGAGACCAGCAAGGGCTTCAGGCAGGCTCTCCTGGAGCAAACTCCCACAGCTGAGGAGGAGATGTGGGAGCCAGGAAGGATTTCTCAAGCTGCAGGCAAAGCAGCATCACAGACATTTTACTGCCTGGATTTGGGGTTGGTTTTTTCATGTCTGTTATCACCACCCACATTTGCTGTGCTCTACTGCTCTTCATTCCCCCAAAGCAAAGGTGGAAAGTTAATAGCATCATTTTACAGCTGTACAGATGGGCACAGAGTCCACACAGTCACAAGGAAAGGAACTTCCAGACTGCCAAATGGTCACCCACCCCTCCAATCCATTTGAGGTTTGGGGAGTCCAGAGGCTGCTCAGCCCAGAACCAAACTGCACCTTTCCTTCAGCATCAGGGCAGAGACATCTCCCCCCTGCCTAGATTCTCAGAGCTACTGCAGCTACCCAAACCAGATTGCAATGCAGTTTCCTGCTAGTTTAAAAGTTAAAAAGAATGCCACTGGTTTTGTATGTTCTGCAGAAAGCCTGACATGAGGCAGAAAAGGAAGGAAATAGTTGGAAGCCTCCAAGGCAGGCAAGTGCTGAACACAGCTCACAGCAGCACACTGCCTTTGTGTATTGTTTCCACTGCAGAGCACAGTACTAAGCTGATGGTTATGGCATTTTAGCTGTTCAGCATTTACATTAACAGTATCTGATGGGAGATTAAAGCAAAGCTGGGATGATGCAGGCTAAGGAACTGCACAAAGCAGGAGAAAATGCCAAGGTAGGAATTTCTTTTTTTGAGGAGATTTCAAGTAGGTTGGAAGAAGCAGCTGTTGTGAGTGAGGGCTGATGGGCTGCAGCTCTCAGAAACAAACACTGAAGTGGAGAACAGGGAGTTTAATAAAATATGCCTGAACATCATGCCCCCCAAAAAAATTCCTACAGTAGCTTTCCAGCCATGCTGCAGTGCTCTGACATGGGTAAAATACACTCACAGCCTCACAGTGAGGTGCAGCTGAACTCCATTTTAGTGGTGTAGTCAAATGATGTGCAGCTCTCGATGTAAAACAACTGCCTGTGTGGCCCAGGAGCACATCAAGCTCTGCAGATGGTCTGAGTCGGCCCAGAACACTCCCATCTCCTGTCAGCTTACAGAAAGGGCTGATTTCCAGCCATAGGTAGACTCAGAGAAGCAGCCTGTGTGTGCCTCTTTTTTGCCTCATCCATTTTCAGACCCCATAAGCAGGGAAACTGCAGCATCACCAGGAAGCATCAGAAGCTGATGCTGGTAGAAATGAAGTTGTAATTAATTTGCAACAATAGAAATTATTCCCACTAGAAGAGAAAGGAAAGTCCTGTTCCTTTTGCCTTTGCTTGTGAAAGAGAGTGCACAGACTCATACTTTGGAGAGAGATGTGTATTTTAAGTCCTTTGTCAATACAGAAGCAGCTGTAAATGTCCTATTGAGGAGTCAGAAGGTAGAAGGTATTTTTGGAGAAGGTTATAAATCCACTCTTCCCTCCTACAAAGGCCCATCAAGGGTGGAGGGGTTGATGGTGGGGTGGAAGGAGTTGTGGTGTCTGGGCAGGGATTTCCTTCAGCACACTACAAAAAGGGCATGTCCTGGGCAGAGGTGAGTTGGCTGTGGGTGTTGGGTGGTGTGTGTAGGGGAAGGCAAGGCAAAGCCATAGCTTGGGAGTTGCAAAGTAGTTTCTGGGAAAGGAAGAAAGGGAAGGGGCTAAAAGAGGTTTTCTGCACAGAGTGGCTTTGGTTTGTGTTTTAGAACAGCTTAAGGGGACTTCATGGGCTTGTGCAGGGGCTGGATGCAGGGTGAAGTTGGATGGGGGATGTTTTGTGGTTGTTCTGAACAGATCCCTGTTGATGTGTGTGTGGGGGTGAGGCTGGTAGAAGCTGTCTCCAGCCCCACCTGTGTTTGCTTCTGTGCAGTCTCAGTCAACAGGTGCAATAGACCCTCTGTGCAAGGCTCAAAGGTATCTTTTCTTTTTCTCTCCCTTTGCTGCTGTAAATTCCCCATGATTCACAGACTCAGCCCATCTTGCTTCTTCACCTTGATGTTTTAAGAACCTGAGCAGCTCTGATGAGAGCTCCTGGCAGCAGTTTTATGTTGGGAATTACAGCAGAGAGTCATTTCAGTTTTACTGAGGATGTCTTTGTGTGCCAGGATACCACCATTCTCTTGGTTAGAGCTCTCTTCAGGGTTGTAACCAGTGAAATCTGCACACAACACTACACTTTCCCAGCTCTCCTCCCTGGCTTGGGTACCAAGAGTCCCACCCTTCAGCAACCATTCCAGACCCAATTCAAACCTGAAGCACTCTGGGGTTACAGCCTTTACATCAGTCATTGTGTTGGCTCTATATGTGGTTCCAGTGACCCAGGTTTTTGGAGCATCTTCCCCCTGACTGCAGGCCACTGGGCAAGAGGGACATTTGGGAGACTGCCTGAGTCTGAGCCTGCTTTGCATCAAAGCAGCTGCAGAGAATTAATGGAGATGCTTTGGGAATTTAAACCCAGTTTTCACTGGCCTCTCTTTAAGCCAGGCTGGATTTCACTGGCCTGTCTTTGAGCTTCTGTTGCTCTGGTCCTTGTTCTTGTCACCATTTTCATTCAAGGACTGCTCATCACTTCAGCTATAAAACACTTCTTCAAGGAGCTGAGCCTTCAAGCTCAGAAAATACCCAAACTCAAAGCAACCAGCACTTGGCTCCTCTGCGAGGAAGAAACCCTGTCTCACTCTCACAAAGTGACTGTGTCATCCAGCCACATCATCCTCCTGCAAATCTCTGCCATTTGAAGTGAGAATTCATCTCCCACCAAGACTTCCCCGTGGGACTCTGAGGCCATCTCACTGTGGCAGTTGCAAGGCTTTTCTAATTCAGTCAAAGTGATGGATTCACAGATGTGCCCAGCTTTAAATAATTACCTGCTACACTAATTAGCCAGGAGAACTGAAGCATTAATCTCCATCTTTGTATCTTTGTAGGAAATCTGTTGTTTACAGCTTGAGAAATGTTTTCTGTAAAGATTTTCATCACCATCTCCTTGCTGGACTGTATGGTTTACATCACAGCTTGCCAGGCAGCAGCCAGCTCCTCAGCTGGTCAGCAATGGGAGACTTCCAGGTCTCTCTTACAAACGTGATTCCAGGTTCTTCAGCCTGGAGAGTTGAGGATTTCAGCTCCCCTGTGGCTGGAAAGCTGATGGAGGAAAATGCTGTCACTGTTAACTCTGTCCATTGGAGCTGAAGCACAGGGCTGTCCCATGGGAAGCCTTTGGGGCGCAGGAGCCTGATCCTGTGACTCTGGAATTAGCCTCCCTGAAAGCACTGGGACAGCTCTGAGGTTACTTTAGCTCAGGGCTGATGGGCTGAGATGGGTTACAGCAGCTGCCTGAGCTCTGCTGCTGCACACTGTGGGCCCTTCTGCATTTGGCTGCTGTTCAGCCATGCTACAAACACTCAGCTGAAGGGATGCTGAGACGCTGGCAGTTCAGGGCAGCCAGGCAATCACATCTTCACACTTTGCCACTGTAAAACAACCACAAGATAACCTGTTACTTCAGCTCCTCTACACAGGGCTTCTGCCCCTTCCTCTGAGCAGCATGTTCCTGGACTGCAAATCCTCCCCAGCCCCATTTGGGATGGGTAAGGTGCCCATTGTCTTTCCAGCTGGCAGGAAAAGGGCTGTGTGTGCTTTTCTTGTGTTTTACTATACAACAGTCATCAGGCTAAGCTGGAAATGAGGCTGCTGCCTGTCAGATGCAGATGTAGATGGCTGTGACAGTGATGGCTGTGACACCAGCAGGCTGTCTGGCTGTGGCTGAGTGCCTCAGATGGAGGCACAGGGAGCTTTCCCCTTGTGCTGGGAATGCTGCATGATGTCTGCAGCAGAGCTGCTCTCTGCTGCCATCCCAAGAGGTGCCAGCAGCAGCCCCACAAGATTAGAAGTGCCCAAGCTGTAGTTCTTTAGGAAGGAAGGAGGAGGAGACACGGCACTCTCCTTTAGAATGCGCTCATGGATATATCTTTGCAGCTGTTGAGTAAGGGAGGCTCATTGCCTGAGAGGCACAGGAGCTGCAAAGGTGCCTTTTTGCTGTGTAATTATCTGCTCTGGGAAGTGTAGAAGAAGTCATTAGACTCTTATTTAGTTTATCTCACCTGCCCCTCTATTGCTCTTTGTTAAGCCCAGAGCAGGAACAGCACAGCAAATAGATCAGCAATGGCTTGCAAGCAGACTAGCTCAAGAAATACACCCTTGTGTGTCCTGAACAGAGAGAACTGCAGAGAGGGGGGTCAAGAGAAAGTTCATCTTTTCAGAACCCGACACAGACAACTCTGGTGCAGTTTCAAAGCTGTTAATTGTGTAATATCTGTTGTTAGGCAAACTGGTTATAACATCAGCAGAGCTTGGGGCTCTAACGACAAACTCAGAGAAGCAAGCAGCAAGAATCCAAGCTGCCTATTGCAAGAAAATGCTGCTTTAATGCTTTTCAAAGAAAAATACGTCATAGAAAGGGGGAAAAAATGGTCCAGGAGAAGATTCAGAGCCCTGCAAAGGCAATGAGGGTACAGATCATTCAGCTGCAGCTGACAACTAATGACTTTGCTTTTAAAGCTGGGGATGACATACCGAAGGATAAGAACTTAATAGGATGGATCCCAAAAATAATGCAAGAAAAATGACTAAAGGAGGACAATCTAGCATTAGAAAAAGCAATTAGAACAGTTAAGGAATGAGGCAGCCAGAGAAGAGATGAAAGTATTGTCACAAGCCCAAAATCACACGCCGCACTGGGAAAAGCAGCAAGCACCGTCTCACGCCAAGCAGCTCAGCTTTGGACAAGAGCCCCTGGCCGTGCTCTGGGGAGAAGCCCTGGCAGATGCAGATCAGCACATACACAGCCAAGGAGCACTCAGATGTGAGGGCAAACAGCCCAGGGAGCCACAGAGCAAACCCCCTGTGCGAGCACTTGGCACAGGCAGACAGGTAAAGACAGGGGAGCTGCTCCCCAGGGCAGCAGCTCAACAGGGGATGGAGGCATTTGTGGCAGCAGCACAGAAAAGGAAAAGGATGTTCATGAAGCATGGGCAGGTGCTGAAGAAATACCCATCAATAAATACCATTGCAGGGCACAAGAGAAGGGAAATCTCAGGCCAGAAAACAGGTAGAGATTTCAGGACAGTTTCCTTCTGTGGTAAAAGGCAGAGGGCAGAAAGGCCCTTTGGTGAGGAAATCAAACAGAGCACAGGGGAGAAAAAAACCCTTCAGAATGTACATTTTTAGGTAGCAGACTATTCAGATAAGCCATAAAAACTTGCAAGGTGGATGGAGATCCCAGTCATGGTAAAGTCCATAATAGAACATGCTGTTAACAGAAGAGGTTAGGAAAAGCTGCTTTCATTTCTCACTGTGTGAGGTCCATCACCTCCAGGAGATCAAGGGGACAGCCACTTCAGTGTCAAGAAGACATCCAGCACTGTGACTGTGTTTTACTGTGAGATGGAGAAAGGACACAGCCAATGGGGCTCAGAAATTATGGAAATGAGGGAGGTCACTAGTTGCAATGGACAAGAAAAACCACCAACAGCTTCTGAATTCCCAAGGCCTGGAGCCTTCTCCCCACAGCAGACCCCATGGATCACAGTAAAGTAGGTTTTCCTTATGTTTAAGTGGAACTTTTTGTGTTCCAGTCTATGTCCATTACCCCTTGTCCTGTCACTGGACAGGACAAAGTCACTTGACAGGAAAAAAATGTCCCCTCCCCCATCCTCTTGACATTCATCTTTCAAATACTTGTGTTAATGAGATCCTCCCTCAGCCATTTCTTCTCCAGGCTGAACAGTCCCAGGTCTCACAGCCTTTCCTCCTATGAAAGAAGTTCCATCCCCTGATCAACTTGATGGCCCTACACTGGCCTCTCTCCAGCAGTTCCCTGTCCCTCTTGAGCTGGGGAGCCCAGAACTGGACACAGGACTCCAGATGAGACCTCAGCAGCTCTGGCAGAGCAGAGGGGGGAGCAGAACTTCCCTCCACCTGCTGCTCACACTCTTCTTCATGCCCCCCAGGACGCCATTGGCTTCTTGCATATTACTTCTCACCTTTAGTTTGTTAGCAGCCAGCACTCCCAGGTCTCTCTCTGCAGAGCTGCTCTGCAGCAGGTCACCCCCAGCCTGTTGGTGCAGAGAGTTGTTCATGCTGAGGTTCACTGCTGCACTGGCCATCGCCTCCCCAGAAGGGCCCTCCCTGCTGGGAGCTGCCTGAGCCTCCCAGCTCTGGGGAATCAGCTTGTTTGTACTTGGAAAATGCATGCTTCAGTGTCTCTGCTATTTATATCTTCCATGTGCAGAATATATTCATAATTAAAAGCTGTATTTCAGGCCTGCAGTGTGCCACATTCCACAATGCAGTCAGGTTCTATCCATCAATTACCTTTCATCTCCCACCAGCGTCTGGGCTGGAAACAATGATAGCTAATGAGAGGGCCAGGGAATATTACATTTGAGAGAACACAGAGAACTGTGGATTGTGCTGGTTTTAGTGCAGTTAAATTATTTGAGCTGATACTTTTTTTTCCTTCAGTCACATTGCAGCAAAGTTCAGGTTTTAATAGTCGAATAAATCAGAGCAGGAGGAAGGTCCTGCAGACAAATAGTTCTCTAAAAGAGTCTCAGCAGGAAAGAAACAATGAGAAAGATATCACTAAGGCTTTGTTCTTCCTGCCATCCATTCTCCTTCCTTTATCACCACCTGATAAGAGCTGCTTTTTCATGCTGAAAGTCAGAAAGATAAGCTGCATCTGTGCTGACAACGTTAACTACCTCCAGCCAGGTCAAAATCAAGTAATGAACACGTAGCTATAGAGAAAGGGTGGGTTGAGGAGGTGTGGCTGAGCCCAAGGGCTGCAGTGGTGATGGCTCTGTTAGTACAAACCCTAGAACTTGGCTTCATTTTTACTTACACTATTTCCAGCACATTATCTTTGATTATTTTTCTGTAGAGCCAGTCAGCCTGGGATTTGACTCTTCCAAGGATGAAGAAATGTCTTGAAATGTATTGCTGGCCTGGTGGGAGGCAGATACAAAGGAGAATCAGGTACTTCACTGAATCTTGCTTTATTTACTTCTTGTTTCTTGTTTCTTTTTCCAAGAGAAATTAATCCCAGGAAGAAAAATCCCAGTTTGGATCCACATGTGAATTCCAGAGGCCAGTCTGTGCCACTAGCAGGGTGTGATTTCAGCTGGGGATATGATGTCAGCTGAGACAAAGGTATTTAAAAGTCTCCCAGTTTATTTCATGTGTTTTTTAGGGCCGTGGGTAACTTTGAGATCTGAGCTCTGGTTATGAATAATCACAAAGCACATTTGATGGTCATTACCATTGACTCCTATGCTACAAACATGTTTACCAGTACATCTGGGCACACTGAGCTCACTGGAAGGGTGGTAACACAGTAAATGCATTACTGTTCTGACCCTGGGAGCTGTTTTCAGCTGGAATTTCCCTGATCAAAGCTCTAAGACTCTCTTTATCTCCTTAGGCTTTACAGCACTCTTGGGCACATCCAGCCACAGCCCTTATATCCCTTCCTCAAGTAACTAAAAGAATAAAAGGATCATTCTCAAAGTTATAGCTAAGGAATGAAGCCATGTACATGTATTCAGGTACTAAATGCCTTAGTATTCTGCTCTTTTATGGCTGGTCATAAACTGCCTTTCCTCAGCACAAGGGTGGAGCTTGTCTCTCTCTTTTAGTGAGGCCATAAAGGTGACAGCACCAGTGGGAGAGGCAGGTGGCTGCTACCTCTGGGAAGTTGTCCTGCTTGCACAGTCCCTTAAATGCAGTGCCTGAATTGAAAAAATTGCTTCAGATTTCAAAATCCCACCTAAACATCCCCATCCTTTAATACAGCCTTGAGTCAAAAGAAAGGGAACCATTGCAAACAGATGAGATGGCTCAAGACCATTCTCAGGTGAATCCTGAGATGAAGCCCTTGTTCCTTTCCCCAGATTCTGGAGGAGGGGTCTGCAGCTGAGGAGCTGGGGGCAGAGAGGGGGCTGCAGCACAGGAATGCAGGTGAGGAGCCACAGCACAGCATCCAGGTTAGTAGACATCTTCCTGTTTAATTAGAGGGAGCTGCATGTATCCTGCTTCACCTATACAGTCAGCATCAACTTCTCTGCTATACTGCAGCATGTGGGAAAGCAAGTCTGTGAAGCACTGATGTCTAAGAAGTCACATTTCAGAGGCTTCTTCATGTAGCTGTGCCCATTGCTCAATATCAGGTGAATGCTCTTTCCAGATAAATAAAACTCTTTTTCTTTACCCCACTTGGTACTATTTTTCCCTTTTCCCTCTTCTGCCTTTTTACCAGGAGTCCTCTCGAGGCAGAAGCACAAGATAATGCTAATGGAGCTCGTCAGGCCTAAAGAAAAGATGGGATAACAAAGGGGGCTGCAACCTCAGTGGTTCCATCTGGAGACTTCAACTTCTATCATGTATCCAGAGCTAACCTTGCTGTGCTGCTTTGCATGTAACAGGCACACAATTATTGACCTGTCATGAGAGGCACTGGGGTGTTAACTACAGCAAAGGAAACAGAAGCCATCCTTATAAATGCCAGCAAATTCCCTGTAGTATCTTAAATCAGCCAGGGGTCATCTACAGATTGCAAGCCCATCTTGGTTTTTACTTAAATGTAAAGTCCCTGCTGCTCTGAGTAGAGCCTGGAGTGGTTTGCCCATGGTGGTACACAGGGTCAGATAAACATCTGGGTTCTCAAAGATTAAGAACAACAGAAAGGATGAAGCCTCTGATCCTGCTGACAATACCCATGTCAGCAAGGATTTGCAGTATTGGGCCCCAGGATGGAGAATCAGCTTTGCCTACTCTTAACAGCAGAAGAAAGATGCAGTAAGTGAAGTCAGAGCACATTGAGTCCTTCCATTTTAGAGGCTCTGCAAACACCAGATGAATATTAACAACTTGATTCAGGTCCATGGGTTATATGTAATTAGGCCAAAGCCAGAAAAAGACAAACAGTTCTACACCTTCAGATGAATACTTCAGCTTGCTAACAAAAAGCAATTAAGCTGCCTGCCAGTCTCTTGCTCTGTGGTAGCATCATGACACACCACTGCTGCAACATATTTCCCTTTGCTTCCAAATAAAAACCTGCTGGGGCTCCCCCAGGTGCAGTCCGAAACTCCAGAGAGAGCACCCAGCCTTGGGAATCAATCCCACTCCCCTCAAGCTGTGCTACAGCTACCTAGGAGGGAATGAGAGAGACGGGCCAGCATTTCTCCACACATATCACACTCTGTGGGGAAATGGAACCCAAATCTGCCTGTCCCAAGGTCCCAAAAGGCTCTGAGGAAGTTCAGGAGAATGTGCAATTCATTTAATTATTAGGGGTGACATTGGTGGGTGTTGGGAGTGCAGTAATTGAGACTGGGGTAATTAGAGCTGCATTGTGGAATGAAGAAAGGAGTTGAGCATGTTATCTGTGCCCAGAACACAGGGGCTGCACAAGGGCAGTGACCAGCAGGATGTGTCAGCTGGGGCACCTGAGGGCCATAAAACTGTGGGACAAACAGTGATCCTGCATTTAGCCAGCAAATAAAATAAGTGCCATTCACTCCCCTTTCTAGAGCATAGTTGTTTTGCTACACCATAAAAAGCTTGAAGAGATATTAATCCCAGTTCATACTGGCAACAGGAGTATAACAAGGGCGTAATTTCCTTTCCTGCTGTATGACAGAGTTAAAGAAGAAATACATCTCAGTTTCTCCTAAGAAATTCACATGAATGGCTCTGAAATGAGGCTTATGAGGCGATGCTTCCTGATGTCTTACAGTAGCACAGATCTGAGTCCAGGCCTTAACTCTGCAAGGGGACAATCTATTGCCCCATGACCTGCCAAACCCACCTCGACACATTCCTGAGTGACCTGATCTAGCTGGGACTTGCTTTGGCAGGGGGGGTGGAGTGGATGATCTCTAAAGGTCCCTTCCAACCCTCACAATTTTGTGATTTCCCAGAATATCACAGATGTGGCCATAAGGAGCATGCTTTCAGGAAAGATGCATAGATTACTAATTCCCTGCAAAACATACCAGCCTAGCACATCAAGTGTCCTCATCACCTTCCCTGTTACTTGCTGCCACTTAAGAATGATGGAGCCATCTGGCTACTCTCAGAGAAGTTCCCTTGTCCTTCCTCTTGCCATGGTGACATGTTCCTCTCCTGCTCATCACCTGATGGTATTTCTATCACGTCTGGGAAGGTGCTGAGATGAGAGACCTGGCAGTTCATAACACCCAGTTGCATTCTCTGCTGCTTGGATGGAACATTCTGATTTTCACATATTACAACATCCCTGAAGGGTGGGGGTTGGAAGGAGCCTTTAGAGCTCATTCAGCCCAACCCCCTGCTAAAGCAGGTAACAGCCAATTTTAGTGTGCATGTGGGTTTTGTGTGCTTTGTCAGGGAAATACAGTGTTTCCCATCACCAGCTCTTGCCAATGGTTTGGTAAAGGAGAAAAATGGCCTGTATGAAAAAAAAATCAATATTGAAACTGCTTCAGGGTATCCCTAAAAATTGTGTTTATTGAAGTCTGAAATAGCATGGTAAAATCCCAACAAAGTTATGGCAGAAAAAATGCTTTCTTCTGTGAGTCAGGAATCACTCAGAGCTGCTGTGTGGAGGTTTTGACTCTTTGCTTGCCTCACTCCATCTTCCCCAGACACCTGTGGTTTCATGCTGTGTGCCTACAGTGCTTAGTTAATTACCAAGTCATGACACCCATACTGGGGAGACAGGAGGAAGAGCAAGGAAAGAGCAGCTTAGGTTCTCCTTCCTCTAACCTGCCAGCAGAAATTTGTGTCTATATGAGACAATGGAGAAAATGCAGCCTGAAGAGTAACTGCTACAAATGCCTCACCATATTTGTCCCTGGGAGAAAGGAGAGGAGAAACACTGTTTGCATTGCAGCAGTGTCACTGGCTCATTAAGTGGAATTAATTAAGACCTCCTGACCACTTCATTGCAGTGAAATCAGCAAGCAGAGATGCACTCTCATCCCTCACACCTCACTCATTTTATTCCCCTGCAGAGTCCTGCATATGGCACAAGATTCCCTACTGATGCATTTGAGAAGACCTCCATCCCACTCCAAGGGCTTCTTGGTCCTCTCCCCTCCCCCTCCCTGGAATGCTGTGGTCCAGCAGGACTCTGCTCATTATCATATGCATAGCAGGAGGAAGAAATGCCCAGTCTAGCAGCTACTGTAATTCAGAAAGGGGTAGACCTGATTACAGGAGGTTAAAAAATGACCCACAGTTGTAAAGCTCAACATTTATTAATGAGTTGTTTGCTTCAGAGAAGAGATTAATTGATGTTTGCCCTTAGAAGACACACCTGTGCCTGAGAGAATGCTGTGAGCATGCAGAAATAGCAGCTCCACAAAGCAAGCTGTATGCCTTGCACGAGCAGAGGCTGGAGGAGACTGCTGTTGCCTTCTCAGGAAATGTCACTGCTCTCAATAGCAATTGCACTGGCACAGCTTAGGTGACAAAAATGGTATCCTGTAGCATGCTCACTGTCATTCTTCTGAGTTGGGGGCTCCTGCTGCACACTGAGTGGCTGTTACCCTGAGGTTATCTGGTTGAGTTCAGCTCTGTACCCTCAGGTCTCTCACAAGCATGCTTGGGGATGGAGCAATTCTCTGCTCCCAACTGCTCCATATAGAAAAACATTATCACAAGGGTCTGCTGTGGACTACTCACTTCACCTAATTGTTATGATGGGTCTCTCTCTAAGTCACGTGGGATTGTTTGCAATGTGTCATTGCATCACTCCGATTATTCAGAGGAATGAATGATGAGTGGTTTGTACTCCAGTGAATAGCAAATGCTGCTATTCTTGTGCCAGTCTGAGGTCTGGGCTTTGTGTCAGTGACAAGCCTGTTTGATGACAATACAGGAAGGGGAATGGGAGAAAATGGCCAAGGAAAGCATCTTTGTTTTCTGCCCCTCATTCCAGTCTCTCTGGAATGTGAAAAGTAGCACTGAACAAAAAGAAAGCACTTAAAGTATTGAAACAGCCTGATCAAAACGCCTTTGTGATAAGCTGCTTTTCTGCTCATTTGGAAGGGAAGTGCTCCAGTTTCTCTCATACTTTTTAATAGATAAAGATAAGATGGCCAAAGGCATCACTGATTTGGATTTGACAGGGTCTGTGCCCAGATTGACTAGGTATCTAAATTTAGGAACCACTTGAATCAGCAGATGATCAACAGCAGCTGTAGACCCTGTAGCAGCAGAACCCAACATGCTCCTCTGGGGGCTTTAGCCAGGAAAGGAGCTCACCCATTCATCTCCCCAGCAATTTGTCCAGGAACTTGAAGCTGGGCTTTTCTTTCTCTCTCTTTTATCCTCTGTCTTCTAGAGTAAACCCCAGAGTTGTCCAAAACAGAGAAGCAAGTCTCTACTCTGCCTGTACTGAGTGACCAGCTGAGGATGTAAATCACTCTCCTGTTTCTGTTCACAGATGGTGTTAATGCCTTACCACCTCACTGTCTCTAAACCTATCACATTAGGTGTCAGAACTGGAAAGTAAGTGCTCTCTGGTTTATCTTAAGTACTGTGCATGCAAGATGTAGCTTCCTCCCATACTGTTTCTGTGTAGTTTACCTGAAGAGCCTTAAGATGCAGAGCCATGCTGCTTTAGTTTTCAATCTGTTGACAAATTTAATCATCAGGGCTTAGAGTGGCTCTTAGGTACACAGAATGAGATTAGAGACACCAGTGTTGAACAGTCAAATAAATCTAACATAAGCTTGAAGCTGGCTCTACAGCCAAGTGTCAGACTTGAGCTCAGATCCATCCTTCACTGAGGTTACTCGGGAACCTGAGACTGTGGATCTCCAGTCAGCTGCCAGGAGACTGGCTGGTGATCTACCTTCAGTGGGAAGACTGGGGAATAAGAAATTACAGGACTGGGCTCTTGACACACAGATTTTAAAATCAGAAGAAAATAATAGGAGAGCAACATTCACCCCACCCTGAGTTAAACCCCACCATGAGGAAGCAGTGGGAAGGCTTCCTATTATATACCCTCTCTGCCACAAACTAAATGAGCTGCTAGTGACAAGGTGACCGGTGAGGTTACTCCACAGAAGAAGATAAGGGCAGATCAGAGCCAATAAGGCTTTTCCAGCTAAGCAGCATTACAAACAGAGCAAAACCTCCTCCACAGGCATGATTCAGGCTGCTCAGTAGAAATCCCAACTACCTGCTGTCAAAAGCCGGGGGCAGCAGTCTCCAGCATCCCAGAAGAGACACACTTGTTATGAGCCAAACAGCTGAGGCACGTGGAGAAAAAGAAAAGCAAGCTAAGAGAGAATGAGGTAACTTACAGCAATGAGCTGGTAGGAGTTGTTCATCATGGCTATGAGCATGTTCAGCAGCACAACAAGGGAGATGACGTTGTAGGTCCCAAACATAGTGGCCCCAACAAATTCTGTGAACTCATGTCTGGCTTTCACATTGGTGACGTAGAGATTCAGCAGACCAAACACAGACCAGAAGAGTGACTGGAGGGTCTCGAAAAGCCTGCAAATAAAACCAGATTTTTACTTGGCTACCTAACTCTGGGGGATGGGAAACAACATTTGATACCTGCCCAAGAGCCACGTCCTTGTCCTTGTGGGAAGGAACGAGCCTAACTGCCCTGAAGGAATCCAAGGTTCCCTTTCCCACTCCACACACATGCAAAGAACAGCCACAGTGTATTCCCTCTAATTCAAATTGCCATGCTGTGATACTGTTGTTATCTATAAACTCTCCTGTTTAACATCTGCAGATTAAATGTTCAGGGAACCCATCCCCACGTACAGCAGGACCAGAGAAGTTCAATAGTGCACAACAACGAGGCACCACAAGGTAGGAGATGTGAAAAATCACATCCCTTGTAGCTTCTGCTCTGAGATAGACTGAGAACTTGCAGCTACTTGGGCTGCAGGTGAACTGGGACAGTCTGTTAGCAATACATGTGGCCAAAACCACAGGTGCCTCTGGCTTGTTTGTGCAGTAGCTCCCACCCACCACGATGCTGTGTCCTCAATAGCTGCTGCAACAATTGATCAGTAATGACTCAGATGAGAGAGAGTCATCAAATTAATTCAGCTTGAGAGGTTTTCTTCTTTTGAAGCCTTCCTTCCACAGATGAACTGGACCTGACCTCACTGTGCTTTACAGCTGATGAGATCATCCCAGGTCCGTATTCGCTTCAGCCAGAGACAAGTGACCTTTTGCAATCACATCAAATACATAATCAGCAATCTAAATAATTGCTCTGTTTGGGCCTCTTTGTTTTGGCTTTCCAAAATGTGGCATCTATATCATCAAAAGATGACATTCTTATGCCTGTTTCAGAGCTTCCATTTTGGCCCAAAGTGAGTAGACATTTTCAAATGCTTCTATTGGAAAAATCAATGCAAATAATTCAGAACTACATGTGACATACCAGGAGTCTGTTCTCCTGGCTTCTCTGAGCGTCTGTTCCACATGCACCCCTGTCCTTTTACATGGGGATTTAGTTTCTTTACATTTTGTGGACACATCTCACTAGCCAAAATGATAAAGGCTCATTAAAGCAAGAATCCTTTCTCCCCAAAGCCAGGCTGTTTGTTAGATTTATTAAATGAGTTGGTAAAATAAGGATGAACCAAAGCATGCCAAGCATTTCTCTACTGAAAATGGCAGAGTGCTTGCTAGCTTTTCACTTTTTTAACTATTAGCAATAAAATTACTGCTGGAGGCTCAAAGGAGGCAGAGGTTCCTGTCCTGGAACTAAAAACAGCCTTAGCAGTAATCAGTGCATTGCTCTGAATCCACAGTGTTAACCAGGAGTATCATTTGGGCCCAGACTAAGGGCAAGATGTTCGTATGGGGACATGTAGTCCCCCTTGAAAAAAAAAACAACAAACCCAACAGGGACTGGTTTCTGCAATTTTGAACAGAAGTAAGGCTTAGTTACTTTTTCCTCAGTGCTTAATGCCAAGCCAGAACCACAGTCTTCTTCTCACAGCGAGGGTTTCAGGCGGGGCTCACGCTACTTTGGAGAAGCAGTTTTAAACAACCAAGTGTTTTTAGGAATGGGGATTGAGAGACTGTGCCCTCCTGGTGAGTGTGTTTTGGATCTGAAGCAAGCAGGAGAAATCTCAAAGCCCCATCACCATCTCTCCACAGCAGCTTAACGAGACCAAGTGTCTCCCTGTGCCACTGGAGCCCTCCTGACCTCCTGCAGTCTCAGGAGAAAGGGCCCCAGCGATCAGACCAGCGTGACCCTCCAGTGAGAATGACCCAGCAAGCAGTAAGGTGTGACTTCCTCCACCCCTTCCTCCTCTTCCCCTCTCTCTTCTCCCTCCTTCAGTTGCCAGAATCACAGCAATAAACTTCTTTTCAAACTGTCTGCCCAGGCAGCAGCCACTCTGCTTTCTACGGGATGAGGCCGCAGACACTCTGTTTTTCTCTGGGATGGTGAGACCAAAGCATCAAACCTTAAATTATTCATGATTTCCCCTCCTTGCTGTCACAAAGCAATATTACTTTTCCATGATCTGTGTTTGCAATGCACAAAATTTCCTCATATAGAAAATATTAAAGCCATCCTTTGGGAGCAATGGGAAATAATGCACCAGTAAATAGATGACACATTTTAAACAAGCTGTAAAAACACGAGAGGCATCCTGCTTTGCCTTCCCTTACAAAATTAGACCTTATTGTGTGACTTGCCTAGAAGTGCTGGTAAGGAATCAAAGGGTACTGATTGAAAGCCTTTTACATTTATTCTTTCATTAGGGATGAACTATGAGCAAACTGGAGGTAACACCAGCTCTGAGCTGAATTTGAGCCAGCCATGCTTGCTCTCCCCAGCCCAACATTAGCATTTTCCATCTTGCAGGTTGCTGGTTCTTAGCTGCTCACCCATGCTGTGCATCTGGCTCCAGGGCCAAATGTCAGCTTGTGCTGGGGGTGTTAATAACAACTATTTAAACTTTTAAGAGCACGTTAAATAATTTTCTTAAGCAAGTCTCAAACAATAAGTAACTGCAGAGCATCTGTCCCCTGCCAGGAGACCTCAGCACTAATGGATCTGCTCCCACAGTGATTTTGTTTTAAACAAATCTTTACCATAAAGGCTGAGCCCCCTCATTTCCTTCCTGTGCCACATTCTCCTTGGCAGGGGGTTTAAAATGAACATTAGGGTGGGAGAAATGGTGGTCTGTGTCTAAGCTGCACACTTTCTGTGAAGTGGTTCTGTATCATTACTAGTTCACAAGCTATTACACCTTCTTACTGGCTGGAGGATCTTTTCTCTTCTTTTCCTGCTGACCCAACACTCTTTTTCCTCGTCAAATCCTGCTGTTGTTTTCCTCACTAACCTGCTGACAATGAAATCTGTAAAACAAGTGGCTTGCAATGCAGACAAGTCCAAACCAGAAGGCAGAACTGAATACCTCTGTTCACCTCAGCTCCAGGGAAAGGCAACCTCTAAGTCCTGAACTTTGTGGTTTTGACCCTTCCTGAGCAAGAAGTTGCCACATAACAAACACTGTGCTCACCAAACATTTCTCCCTCTTGCTGCTGCATGGATGTGGACGTAGATTAGGGAATGGTATTGGTTATTTAATTCCTTTGCAAGGGCAGCACAACACATTTCTAGGGCATGCAAAGCAATTAAAATAGAAAAAAAAAAGACACCGAAGTCTTGAATTCTGTTTTTCATTAGCACAGGGCAGTTCCATTCACTTCCTCCACATATAGATGGCTTTAATGAGAAAATTAATCAAACCTATGGTGTTCCTGCTCTGCAGTGGAAAACAGCAGCAAGTCTGGTCTACCAGGTCATGGCAGAAGGCTGGACTCCATCCCATGCAAATGCCCCACTTCTTTCAAAGAGGAAGCCTGCAGGAGGACAATGGTGGAGCCTTTTCTCTTCTAACCTAATTGTGTGGCCTCAGCCATCATCTGATGTTGAGAACAGCACCGACAGGTCACAGATCCTTTCTGAACCTCAAACCTTCAGCTGAAGAAAGGTGGAGAACTATTGGGCATTATGAGCAATCTCATTTAATTCATCATAAAGTGGTGGACAACAGTTTTGCTTTGCTTGTTTGCAGGGTGGAGGCCTTTTTCTAGACCGTGCTTTATTTATTTCTCTTCCCATTGTGTGTTAAGTACTGTGCAAGCAGCAAGAGCAATTCGGTGGGGACTGATTATTATCATTATTCCCACTATTAGTAATTAAAACAAATACATCAGAAAGACGATTCATGTTACTTTTCAGTATGTGCTATCTCTTTCAGCCCTGCCAGCTGTCATCACAGCCACTTCCATGCCAACTTCTTAGTAAAGTACCAGCATTTCCAGCAAAAAGGATTTTTTTTTTACCCTGGGATTTTAGTCTCACCCCACTGCAGGGAAAGCAGAGGAGCCTGCAACACCATACATGCATAAAACCAGCCTGGGTGAGATTATTGTTGTGGCTGTATCACATTATTTATTAGTACTCTTTTTCTTCATAGGTTTATCCCTCATTTTGATCACATTTTGTTTAGTTTCTCCTCCCTTCCTTCAGAATCAGGCAAAACAATTACCATGGCAAAAGGACACTTGCTTTCTCCAATACGCTGAAATTGGACCTAGCCATAAGAAAATGGAAGTTGCAGGATCATGCAGGGAGACTCTTTGGTCCAGAGCTAAGCTGATTGTCTCCCAGACTTCAGCAGGAGTCTGACAGCAAAGCTCAGCAGAATGTTTGCCCCAGTTAACTCACACCTTTCCTTGCACGGTTAACCAGCTCACCTGATGAACAAATGAAGGCACTTTCAGTGCCAGTCAACAGGTAAAGGCAGGGAAGACAGTGGAATTCAGAAACAGAAAGGAAAGGAGGTCTTACGTGGAGAAGGCATTGTTCTGTTTCTCACATCGGATCCCTTTGCAGTTGTTGGGTTCCTCCGAGGCACTGGTCTCATAATAAAAATAAAGCTGGTTCAGTCCATTGGCAAAAGCCAGAAGCACCAGGCAGTAGATAAAAAGGAATTTCAGGATGTCTAGCAGCATGCGGCCCAGAGAAATCTGCAGAGGCCCCAGGTGTGAGTTGGCTGTAAACAGGGATATGAGACGCAAGGAACTTAAAATGTTGGATATTGCAAAGAGAGCTTCTGCAATGAGAGTCGGGTGCCACATCTCCCACTCCTCCCGCGGGCGAGAGCCGTTGTACTGCAAGAAACAACAAGGGGGAAGAGTGAATTATTCTGTAATTGCTCTGAAATACATCAGACAGGCATAGAATCACAGAATGGTGGGGGTTGGAAGGGACCTTTAGAGATCATCCAGTCCAAACCCCCTGCACAAGCAGGTTCACCTAGATCAGGTCACACAGGAACATGTCCAGGTGGGTCTTGAAGCCCTCCAAGGAAGGAGCATCCACAACTCCTCTGGGCAGCCTGTGCCAGGGCTCCCTCACCTGAACAGGGAAANGGCAGAGTAGAGGGGGAGCAGAACCTCCCTTGACCTGCTGGCCACACTCTTGATGCATCCCAGGATACCATTGGCTTCTTGGTCATGAGGGCACGTTGCTGGCTCATGTTTAGCTTATTATCAATCAGGACTCCCAGGTCTCTCTCTGCAGAGCTGCTCTTCAGCAGTTTGACCCCCAGCCTGTCCTGGTGCATGGGGTTCTTCCTTCCCAGATGCAGGACTCTCCACTTGTCCTTGTTGAACCTCAAGGACAAGTGCAGAGTCCACCTGCTCATGCTAACGCTTCAGGTGCAAATACTAACCAGGGCCTGGTGACACAAGAAATACTTTTAAAGTCTTAAGTCTCTGCTGCTGTCAGACTAACATTTGGGGTTCAGGATCAAAGCTGACTTGGTCACGGCAGAGACCTGACCTTCTTATGTACTCTCTGTACTTGATTTTGATCCCCTGATGTGGAATGCTGGGATGAGCTTTTCTTTAGAGGCTTCTGGAACGTTGGCTGTTCCTAGCTTGAATTCGGTAAACAAGCTTTTTGAATTTTGAGCTCACTGTATCAGATCTGTGGGTTCATAAAACATCTCCTCTCTCAACATCCAAAGGGGTTCAGACTGCCCTTTAGCAGGTACAGGTCAGAACTTTCCAATTACCTTCTTTTCTTTTCCCTCCTAAATATGACTGCACATTCCAGGAAGAATGAGAGGGAGGGAGAAGGGAGGGAAGAAGGAAAGCAATGAACTGTAGAGCATAAGAAGTGAATACTTTCCTTCCCCAGCAATGTCAGAAAAAAAAAATGTGCCAGCAGCCCAGAACCAAACCACTTTCTTCATATTAATTTTCTTATTAGTTAATTTGTCATGGCAATTTTAGGAGAGATGCTAAAGCAGAGGTCATAATTACAGCTGAAACACTGGATACATTTGAGTGCATCAATTAACTTCGTTCATAATGTAACTGTAAAAGCAGAAGCCTTTTCTGAGCCAAGTGCAGCCAGATGCAAATAGGTAACACAAAAGAGCTGGTTGTATAAATGTAACTACTCTGGCTTAACTACCCTGGCACAACAGAATGGAGTCAAAGACATTTTAACATCAAGGAATAATTGTCCTTTTAACATTTGTTTCTGCTCATTTAACATGTATAAAAAGGCAAAAAATGTCCTTAGACTAATGTAGCTAACACTGTAACCAGCCTGTTTCAGGCTGTGGAAATCATTTCTGTACCTTCCAAAAGGAGATGCTATCAATATCACACTGACAGCTGGCTTTGCAGGGACTATTTACATCTGAAGGTCCAAGAGACCAACACATTTTGTTTTCAAGGCCACAGCTAAAAACAAGTTGGTATTTCAAACCCTTCCTGTGTATGAAGGAGCTGAGACATGATACAGAGGCATTTCAGCATGACCTCTGATTGCTTCTGACATTTCCCAAACTGTTCTTTAGTACATGGACATCATGGCCTGAGTCTGTTAACTGGGTTTGAAGATGGGTCTTAAAATGTTTACAGATAGGCAGATGTGGTAACTTCCCAGCAGCACCCAGCAGCGGGGGTGGGTGGTTGTGATGGCAAAGCTTCCCCTGCCTGCAGAGCAGATCTGCACAGTTGTTGGCAATTCTCTTCTGCCTGCTGGCTGGACACAGCAGCCTAGGGGCTCTCTGCTAGGGTTTGGCATAGACTGTGTGTAAAGGTATGCAGAAAAGCTCATCTTCATCTCACATCTGTTTTTAAAGCAACTCGTTCAGGGCATATTTTTGGCCCTTTATAAGGTGATGGTATATCTCTGCTTGGAACACAGTAGTCTGTTCAGAGCAGCCTACTGTCACAGAGAAATGCAATACTTCAGAGGTATCTAATGGAGCTGTGGATCTGGGAAGGCTGGTGTGGTTTGGGTTAGGCATCAGGAGATGAAACACAGCACAGATGTGTACAGAATAGCATAAATAAGTTACACCAGGCAGTCACATCTACCCTTCCTCATTACATGATAATTCAACGCAGCAAATGAAAGCTGATTAAGAAAGTATTTTTACCCTATAATTAGCCTCAAGATTTAATTTGTATTGGACAGTATTAGGGCCAGGTCTTGGAACCAGCCAAATCAAGGAAAAAACCCCACAAAATCTCCATGTAAAAACAAGATGGAAAACATTAGTGTCAGTGTGCAATTCATTTTGCTGACATTTGGCAGAAAGCTAAATGTCCATGTAATTCTTTGAAGTTCTAAAAGGTGTTAGAATATGTAATATTGGCACATATACCAGCCTTTTCCAGCTCGAGGCTGTTCTATAAATAACAAAAACCTTTACAAGTCATGTTGCAAAAGATTTTGAAGCCATTATCAACCTTATAAATCCTCATGTTTCGGAGCATACTGCAACCTCTGAGTGACACAGGTCAGAAGGAAGATTTTGTGAGCGTGCTGTTGCAGAACTACTCCTTATGTCAGATTTTATGCACCTCAGAATTGTCTGACAGTGGTCCTTGTCAGGAGCAGACCTTAGATCAGCCAGGTTTAATCCAAGTGGGTCTGATCTGTACTCAGATACATTCCTGTAAACATTCTTTTGTGTGCTGGCATATAGGTCTTTGTAGTTAGCCTGGAAGTTTCTGTAGTTCTTCCAGAGTGCATGAACAAAGCTGGACTTCCCTTGTGCTTGAGGTTTGGCTATGAGCTTAAATCTCAGTATGTGACTGTAGAAATCTGTGGATGCACTGCTCTCCTAGTCATTTGTGTGTGAGAAAGGGAAGGAAGGAGGTTGTTAACGTCTCAAGATTTGTTTGTGCATCTGACGACTTCCAGTATGCTTTTGTATTGCTCTCAGTTCTAAGACCAACCTTTTCAAGTCTGATTTCCTCACTGGTTCTGAATGCTGGGAAAAAGAAGCAGTAATCTGTTCCTGCTTTGATGCTGTTACAGAGCCGCCTCTTCAGGGAGCAGCAACTATCCTTCAAGCTTTTCTCTTTGAAAAACTAACTCACCACTACGAAGCCTTCTGGGTTGTAAAAAGCCCCCATAGCAGGACTGCTTGCTAAAGAGTTTTTTAATGAAAGCTCAATGAGCTCTGTGAAATTCCCTCCTCTTTTCCTCTCTGCCTGCATATGTGCTTAGGCAGGACTAAACAAAGCTGCTTTGGGAAAGTGCTTGTCATGGTTATTAGGAGCTGGGCTAAAAGAAGTGGTACCCTTCTACCAGGGCAAAACCAGGACAACAGCACAGCTAAACTAGAAAGCATGTAAGTGGCTAAGGAGCAGACTCCAGGCACTTGCTTTACACCTATGTCATTACACTAACTGTAGTGGAGTTACTGGTGATTCATACCAAGAAAAGAATCAGGCCAAGCACACAGCTCCAACTGAAGGCAGAGGGCAATTGTGTAAGGAAGTTTGCAGGAGGCCATTTGTGTCTTGTCTGTGTCTCTGAAATAGACAGATAGAAGGAGAGTGCTTCAGGCCATCCTCTGGTTTCAGAACATGTCCATACACTAACTTGAAGCATCAGAAGTTTATAAATGCAGAAGCTTTTGAGGGTGAGCTCTGATGTGCATTCTCGCCGTGAATGGAACATGACAGTGAGGAATCTCCATGGTGTTAAAGCTTCAGCTTGCTCCTTTGTCATTTCCTTGCATGTAGTTTAAAACTAGGTATTGAAGAGAATAAGTTGACTCCTTTATATCAGATGGCAGCCTCCTACTAGCAGGTTTGCTTTTCCTAATAGGCTTTTCATAAGCTTCTGATTAGAAATCCACAGATCTGTACAACTATATATTCTAAGTCTTGGCTGCAGATGTTGTCAGATCACCCTGTTCTTGGTTTTCCTTTACTTTTATTCCTTTCTGTTATTTAAATGTTGTATTTTCACTGTGTCTAACATTGTTCAATGAGGTCCAGTGGGGAAACTTCCACCCAATGCCCAAACAATCTACTTCAGTCTTAACCAAAGAGCCAGGATGAGAAAGATGTTCACTCTCCAAATAAAGTAATAAGCTTTGCAGGTGAGTTTTCAAAACAGCTGTTCTCTTTGTTCTGCAATTTTCCTTTTGACAGTTTCTACCCTATGTATGACAGTTCTCACAACCCAAGTTACAAATTCTCCCTCCCAAGTTACTGTACCTTGACGTAGGCAACAATTTTAAGGGAGATAGTTGCAAGATAGAGGGAGTTCATTGCAAAATCCATCAGATTCCACCAGTCATGTACATACTCATTGAATCCACCATCCCACATTTCCTTGATTTCTCCCCAGATAAAACCTGTAGAAAGAAAGAGAGCTCATTATCGTGATGAGGTATCAGTTGCCCTTAAAGCACTGTGTACATCTGATGTAATAAAAGACAGTTTCAAATTAACAGCTTGGAAAAAACGTCACATTCCTGCTGTCTCCTACAAAGTATAACAGTGCTCATTAGGAGACATTTTACAGTTCTATGGGGAGTGTAGTCTAGAGAGAGATGAAAAAGACCTAGGTTTCCTTTCCAGGACTCCAGATATACACACAAGGAGACTGCTTGAGACATATGTTAATTATAAGTAATGTGAGAAGATTGGCTTAGATGAAATTTGTTCTACATGAATAAACTGTTCAAGCAACTGTATTTGTTTTATTTTCTAATAGATTGTCTGCTCTTATAGTAATTCATTGCTCACTTGGGCAGTACTGATTTCTCCTGACTCTCTCTGTAGAATACACCACACTAGTACCAGCCTCTGTGTGCCAGCCCATGTCCTCCCTGACATGGAAATACCACACCAAAGGAGGAAGCAGCACATTCACTCTTTACGCTCAGGCACTGTATTTATGCATCTTGCTGCACAAAAAGCCCACAGGGACTGTTGAGAGCAAAGGTAGGACTCAGCATGGAGAAGGGCACTGCAGCCTGGCATCACGTCCCTCACAGTGACTCACCTAATGTCAAATATGGCTATGGGGCTGGCAAGATGAGTATTTGTTCCCAAGGATACAGCCAGAGCCCATCGGTTCTGAAATGCCTTCTGGTAAGAATTCTTGGCACTTGCTAACCTTCAGTATTAACTCTTTGCAGCTAGGGGGGTGAGAGGCAGCCTCTGAAGTTCATCACCAGACTGCTACATTCACCTGCTAATTGTAATGCTAATTGTAAGCAATTTATATGTCCTTTATTGTAGAACTGTTTAAGTCTTTTTGAGAGCCTGTCCCATTAAAAATGCCATTTGCTAGGCTCCATCATCACTCACGTGCTTCTGAAAACGTCTTTAGAGCCACCAGATATTTTTAGTGACTCAGTTTACAACATTCTCCTTGAGTGAAGCCTGAAACGTGTGAAAACAAAACCCCAACAAAACAGACCTCCAGGTGCACTACCAACACAGTGACCCAAACTGCCACTCATACCTACCCACAGGATACTGCAGTGAGCACTGAAATGCTACTCATGTAGCATGTAACTTATGTTTTAAGATCCCCAAAATTCAATCTGAAGAGCAGATAATGTTGAAATTCAGTGCTGCAAACATCCAGATATCAATCTGGGCTCTTCAGTGGGTCAATGGTCAGGCATAATGTCAAGGCCAAGAAGGTAATTTTATTACAGCTGACTCCAAATCTCTGCATGCACACTAAGCCATAAAATAAACCAAAACAATGGAAAAGAGCCTGATGAAGAACTCATATAATGTGTTTTTATAGTGAGTTATCATTGCTGGTTACTATAGTTACAGCAATGCTTGTGTGCCTGCTCCCTCTCTCCTTTTATAGTGGAAAATATTTCTTAAATAATAACCTTTAATCTGGTGAAACTGTTCAAATGTCTCCATTTTATAAACAGTCACACAATATCCCTATTTATCTGAAACAAAGGAGCTCAAAAAGCAGCAGACAGCTGGTAAGAGGTGATTTTGAAAGGGGCTTTTTTAATGGATTATCCTTCTTTCATC
This sequence comes from Urocolius indicus, assembly GCA_013401255.1. Lineage (NCBI taxonomy): Eukaryota > Metazoa > Chordata > Aves > Coliiformes > Coliidae > Urocolius > Urocolius indicus. The sequence continues at coordinate 553,622 of WBNH01006823.1, read as the reverse complement.
TGCAAATCAATTTTGCTGAAATGTCTCCCATTTCCCTCAGTTTTAACCATGAAGTTAAGGATAAAGTGAAGAGATCAACTAAGCTCAGAAAAGATATTTAACTTTCTCAGCTTGTTCTCAAGTTCCTACCAACACATGCATTTGCATGCCATAAATCAGTTCAGTAAGATCATAAGGTCTGAGTTACCACTCGTGGCAGAGCTGTGCAAGAAGCAAAGTGTCCTGGATCACGATAGCAAGTGATTTGTGAATGTTTGCAACTCTTACTTTCTTTCCTCTCTTTCCATCAGCAATTTTAGGTTTGGCACAGGGAACAGCTAAGTTTGTTCAATACAGCACCAGCCTGATGCAGAGGCACCACAGAAATGAGGAGCTGGGACCTGGTCTTTGCAGGGAAGGGGAGCCAGCAGGCACAGGAAAGCAGAGGTAGACCCATCGAGGAGCCATAAGGAGGGCTCCAGAGACTGAGGTTTGGGAGAGGTGTCTGCAAAAAGCATCAGTGTGGCTTTCCAGGCCACTGACACCTGAACAGTCACAACTCATTGTTACCTGACCTCTGGGATTTTGCACTGAAGTGGCAAAGCAAGGGAGACAGGAGCTTAAATAGAGGGAGAGATCATTCTCATGCAGTCCACAGGTTTTCACTTACTGTTGTGTGGGAGCTCAGTTTGAAAGGTTAAATACTTCTCTCTCATCAGAAATATACCCAGCTATGCTTCTCTGCCCCCTCAGTGGCTCTATCTGCTTTCTCTCATCCCATCTCACTACCTCACCTGTACAACTTGCCCTTAAAACACAGACATCTCCTTTTCTTAGCAGTTGTGGCTGCCCAAGCCAGACTGGAAAAGAGCCTCATGTTTAACCTTCTGATAATAAATACTCCCTCCGTTGCCTGCTTATATCAGAGCCCTCAATATTGATCTGCTCAGTGTTTATCAGCACAGAGGCATATATCAGAGTGAGATTTATCTTCCCTTTTCTCCTTCCTGTAAGGCTATCTGAGAGTCTGGAAGCCAACAAATAAACAGGCCTGGTACCTGCACCCTGCATCTGGGAGCAGATCAGTGAGGAGAGAGCAAAGACAGGCTCTCCCTGCTGCCTTCTGCCATGTACCAGCCAGCACAACTAAGCCAGCAGGAGAAGTGATACTATTTGTTACTGACATGACCCAGAAGCCAATTCCTAACCCATTCCTCGCACCAAGCTCGGGGGACGCAGGGAGAGAGCTGCGTCTGCTGCGGTTTACTCAGGGTCATGTCTAAAGGCACATCAGATGGCAACATGAACAGCAGAAGAGCCCTAGGCCAACAGGATCTGTTGTTCCAGAAGGAGCCCAGCTGTTCTATGCAGTTACTGAAGCTAGCTGCCAAATCTCTTGACATGCTGAGGATGCTGAGATGAGGACTGAGCCTCCACGCGGGTGCGAGTCAGGCAGCCGGCTCAGGCTGTTGTGTTTCTGATTTACCTAGAACCCAGGGCAGGATCAGCCACTCCACGATGGTGGGAGGTGGTCCCTGCATGTGAAGGTCGGTCCTGACGATGTGCTGAGACGCCAGCAGGAGCATGAAGAGGAAGGTTAGGTAAGAGCCAGTGTGGCAGATAAACTTTATAAATGGCTTTTTAATGAACAATCCCAGCCTGCTCTTCGGTGCCATCAGATAGGCCACGGACAGCACGGGAAAGAGCAGTCCAATGGTGACACAGGTCAAGAGTTTGACTGCCCAGTGTTTCCGCCTCCATCCTGGAAAGCCGTCGTACCAAAGTGTTGCTAGGAGCTGCTGGCAGTTTGGCTGAGCAACAAACTGAGGAGAAAAGAAACCAAAAAGAAAGAGTTTTACAGACTGTTACTTCATGTGCAATTCCCCTTGTAGAATCATACAATGGTAGGGTTGGAAGGGACCTTTAGACATCATCTAATCCAATCCCCCTGCAGAAGCAGGTTCACCTAGATCAGGTCACACAGGAACATGTCCAGGCAGGTCTTGAAGCCCTCCAAGGAAGGAGCCTCCACAATTCCACTGGACAGCCTGTTAGAGCCCACACAGACCCTCAGATTAAGTTTAAGGCTGGCCATGGGGTGGAGAAGCATATTTTGGAGATGGAGGGGAAAAAGGAGGGAGCTTGTGCTCTTATTTTTCTACATAGGATTCAAGATTTCTTGTATGACATTTTTTTTCCTATTTGAAGCATCCTTATGTAGATCAGGTACTCGCTGCACCTGAAGCCTAGTGCAAAAGTGACACAAGGAAAATCACTATGTGCTCACTCTTCCTGTGTTTCTCTTTCAGCATATTCCTTTTTAGATTGTTTCAAGTTTCAACTGCCTCAAACAAATCACTGTCAGCATCTTTCAGAAGTGACTAAAAGATGAGACAGGAGGGAAAAGGTGTAAAGGTCTGAGATGGTGTGTGTGAGTATAAGAGAGGGAAAGAGAATGTCTCCAGAAGTGTGTGGGGTGCTGCACGTGGTTTTGTGCAAGGAGGCCAGCATATGTGTGTGTGGGATGGGCTGGGCATGAGACAGCGTGCAGGAACGTGAAGTTGATCCAGGTGACGTGTTGGGAAGCAGGATGGCATGTGTGTAAATGTGCCTTGCTATGAATACAGAGAGCAGTTGTAAGAGATTAAGCAGAGGCAAAAAGAAAGCTTTGATCACAGTACCACAAATGACACTGGGAAGTTTACCTTCATTCTGTAAAAAATGGCATTATGATGGTGATTTATTGCATCTCAGGGAGTCCGTTTCAGACGTGCTCAGGTTGCAACTACATCAGACTGTTCTAATACCTAACAGCCCCTGGAATTTCAAACTCCAGTCACGGTGTTTCTGGTCTAAGGCAGAAGACTTTATGTTCCTGCTTATACCTGGACATCCTCATAGTGTTCAAAGCTTTTCAGACCCATAGCTAAGCAGAGATGTCTGCAAGGCCAAGACAACTGTGTTTTTCTTTACCTATTTGATTTCCAATCCATCTTCATGAAGTTACACTTTTGATCTCCTAAGTTCAGATTTCCCACTGGGCCCTGCACGTTCTGTGGACGTTATCTGGCATTTACAAAGGTGGATGTTTGTGTGTTATTACTACAATATATATGACTCCTGAGTCTAACATACCAGTGACACTGTGCTCCAGAGGGCACCAGAAAATAAAACCAGAAATGTATTTGATTAGAAATCAACCTACAGATGCCCTCAGCAGAAACTGGCCAACAGCTGACACGGTCCCCATCACCAGCAAAAGCCAAGACCTGTTGGCTGGAATGATCAGGAAATGTGATTGTAAAGTGACAAGTTTGGGGTCAGGGGTGAAAGGAACAATTCTACAGAAACTGAAAAACCATCAGGCATCAACTGTTGGTTGGTTGGGTGGGTTTTCAGCTATGATTTCAGAAGGGTCAGCGTGTTATGTCGAGAAGCTGGAAGGAACACAAGGTTACACTGCTGCGTTTTCTCATTTAAGATCACAAACAGGAGCTGTGGCCAGACGTGTCTTGTGGTAATTTACAGGGTAATAGATGCTGCTGTTTCTCTGAGATGAGCTACCACCACTTTTTCTTCTTTTTTTAATGGAGAAAATGTATAAACACATTTTCTCTTTATCACATAGGATATGAAGCTGTAAGAGGAGTATAAAACTGTTTTTCTCTTGAGTCAAAGTCAGAATCATTTGAGAAATCAAATGACTACATGTTCCTCTGGTTGCTGTGCAACTTGCAAGCAGCTGAAAAGTGCCTCTTCTCTGCCTAATAGCTCATTTCTAAAATCTGCTTTCTGATGTTAGTTCTTCAAATGGAGAAAAATTCACACATGATGAAAGAGCAGCTTTAAAGACCCACTTTGGCAAGGAAAAAGCCATTAATTTTTCCAATCAAGCTCATCCCACATCAGTGAAAATGGCCTTAGGGAAATTTAGGCACACCACAGAAAGAAACTCTCCCTCATGTCCCACACCATCACACACTGTCTTTATTAAGGGTAAAGCTCAGCACTTAACACCATAGGCTTTTACTAGCTTGTATCAGTCCAACTTATTAATCACAGATTCAAATTAGTAAATAGTGCAGCTTAGATCTCAAGTACTGCAAAGGCTACAGCTGCCTGAAACCCCACACTTCCAGTGTGCAGAAACACAGCAATTCTCAATTATAATGAAGTCAACAAAGCCCTTGGTGTGCAACCTAAAGAACCAATTGCTTTCCAGTACCTTTGTGTTCACTTGAAATAAAACAGAAACTAGCTATTTCCCTAATTAGACCTGTGAATATTGGCCTTATCTTTGTTTCTAGGTGTTGTCACCTACAGTAATCCATCATGTTCATTGACTAAACCATTGAATGCTCAACTCATTAAAGATTGCCTGGGACTCATAATGCTAAATCAATGCACACAAAATAGAGAAACATGAAAAAGCTCAGCTTTAGCCCTTTTAGGTGTGAAGTGCCCTGAAACTTTAATAACATTGTTATCATCCATAATTTCAAATGTCTTCATAAAGCGAAGGAAGCAACCTTATTTCTACTTCACAAACAGCCAGAACTGAGACCTGGAAAAGCAAGTTGATTTCTCCAATCCTATTTATGCCAAAGCCTTTCCTGAGTGGAAGTTCAATTTCCACATAAGCAGGATCTCTATCTCAGCCTTTCATTTGCCATAGACAGAGACAGTGCAGAGATAGAGATAGGGATAGTGTGTGTAGTAAATAGTCCTTCGTCATTTCACATGGATATGCCATAGGTGGCAGGATTTGCCGTCGGTGAGGTTTCTGCACAATGAAAAGGAGAGATTGTGATCATTTAAAAGTCTGCATCCTGTTCAGGTTTGATCCAGAATCAGAGGCAGATGTATTGGACCAGCAGCTCTCTATTTGTTTAACAAGATGAGCAAATGCCTTGCAAACTGTATTTCTCCAATATATAACAAGCACAGTATCAAGCCTTTTGTTTTGGAAGGACTGCTGCACTATAGGAGCCTCCAATCTCTACTACAAATGGCAGCACAAAGACATCATCCCACCAGCATGATGGACAATGTCCTGACAGCTGCATTAATGGAAAGAAATGGTTCCAAAAGGTGGCATTTATATTGAATTCAGCTAATGTATGAACTAAACATTCAGTGCTAGGAAGCCTGGGGTAGCACTGGTATAACATTGTCCAGGACTGTCCATACGTATAGACAAAGCCTGTAGATGTATTTCTAGGGGACGTAATCCAAAGAGCAAGCTCCTTCTCCATTACCTATTGAACAAACCTGTCCTTAGCTGAAGACAAAGTTGACTTAAAGACTGGGAGATCAGGTGCAACTCAGAGTACACTGAGGACACTGCACTGTGTTACTGCTGCACAAGATGCACCATCTCCTGGCTTATGAAAACAGGGGTTGTGTCTTTGCCATTCCAAGAAGTGAGATCAGCAACTTCAGTCATGGCTGGGAGACACTTTGAGGGTAGTGACTACTGCAATACAGTCTTTTATGTTCCCTTTCTTCTTTCAGCCTTGCCAGGGTCTCTGTGTAACATTTGGCTTGCAGCTGGATTGTGCTATTAGAGAATTTCATTTTCAGTGTTCATCACACCCCTTGTGACCTGATCCTCTACCAAGGGGAAAGGGGAAGAAGGCAGCTGCTTGATGGTATGTGGGGTTTTTTTCTTAACATCTAACCTTAACTGATATTTTTATGTCACCTAAATTCTACTTCTCAGGAATTAAATGCTTTCTGCATGCTGTGCCATTATAGAAATATCAAACACAGAAATTAAGTTCCACCCCCTTCCCCTTATCTATGGGAAATCCCTTATCTCTCACAGTCATAAGTAATTTAGGATCAGACACAGATGGGCTGAGATGTGAGTGCCTCAGGGAGCAGCTGAAATAGCTCCCTCATAGACATCACAGGGGCTGAGCACAGTATCTCTCTGTGTTTATTCTGATTATCATGATGGCTGCCAACAGGCTCTTCTGTTTGGAGTTTGTTGGAGTTCTTTTCTGCACTCTTGCTGTGGATGGTGACAGCGAATGCTCTTCATAGATGAATAAGCACTAATTTGTGACTGCTAATAAGCAGGACCGAGTTCTTCTATCAGTCAGCTACATCAGCTCCCAATGAGGCTACCACTGAGAGCCAAATGTGGCATGGGAGCCATGAAATTAACTTTTGTTCCCCTGTCTGACACTCATTTCCATAGGTTAGATCTCACCACAGCACGATATCCCACAGCATCTAAAACATGGCAGCTATACCTGCAAGGTTACTGTGTTTGGGGGTATTATTATATGCTGCTGCCCTCTACAATTAAAGCCATTTTGGCTTTGGGAAGGCAAGTTTTCACATGAACTGAGCTAGATGTTGCAATCTGTGTGACAACGAGGCAACTGCAGTGTCTGATGTAGTAGCATAAGTATAGATTTTACTCAGATCTGAAAAGAATGTAGATTTCTTGTGAATCCAATTCCATCAAGAAAGGCATAAATGCCTTGCCATTCTCCACTCAGTAGAAAAGCCCATCCCTGCAGAGGTACTGCCTTGCACTCTCTCTCTGGCAGATTGAAAGGACATGTCACAGAGCTGGTGAGTGCTGTGTGACCAGGCAGGGCTGGGAACAGCGGGTCTCTGCCCCTCTTCAGCCCAGGGGTGACCTACTCAGGCACAGAAGTACCTACCCCACAAAGTACAGATGGATAGGGGCCAGTACAGCCTTTCATACTTGAATTTTCAGAATCAATTGGCTAGAAATTCTTTCCACCCACGAAGATAAAGGAAACTCCTACACTGCCAGTCCTACCACAGGCTTGGATTTCTCAGTCAATGCCAAATCTTAATGTCTTGACCCAAAAAGCCCAATACACACCATCCAACAGCCCCAACATGCTGTAACACGTGGCACAAGGTAAACAGGCATATGGACCACACTGTGTAAATTAGTGACCCTCTTTACCTTCAACCTCAGGAACATGAATAGGCATGCAAAGAAATGAACTTTAAAAATCCATCTCCATTCTGTATTCCCAAATCCTGCAGATGCTCCTACTCAGAACCAAGGAGCACAAAGTACTTCCAGTGCAACAGACAAACTGCTCTGCCTCCATGTCGTACTAGGGACAGAAAGGCAATGCAGTTGTATCAGTGTGATTGCTCTCAAAGGAAACTCCAGTGGGCAATAGTAAGAGCTACATTTCTAAATTAGCCCAAGACAGAAGAGAGAAATGATCTGTGGCCTAATTTGATGGCTGGTGCCAAGAGCCAGTAAGCCCTCTAAGATCAGACATTCTCCATAAGAAACACCAGCCTCCTCAAGTTTGCAGTGCTGCAAACAGTGAGATGAATAAGAAAAATCCTCTTTTGTAGCACAGTTCTTTTTAAAGTTCAACCTTGATAATGACTGCAAAGTTATTTACATTCTGATGCTGAAGTGTGAGTTGCAGAGGGTAAACACCTAATGGTTGTTCATCCTGTTAATTAAGTCTGCAACAGGGGAAAAAATGAAGACATGAGACAAGTTGGAGGGGAGGCTGCATAACTTCTGGAAAAGGGACTACAAGACAACTTTTCTCATCAGGCACTTCCAAGAGACGATCATTTTTTCCCCCAGGAAAACAGAGGATGAATATCCAATTAAAAACACAGCTGCTCCTCATGTGCCTGTTACTACTAACAGGGGAAGCACTGATGCAAATCCAAATGGCAGTCATTCCTGCCATTAAAAGATCACTAGCTGAGCTTGGAAGAGTCCTTCAAGAAAACCAGGTGCTACCCAAATTGCTCAGTCCCTCTGCTGGTGAATAAAACAAACTCCAGGTTCTCCTCAGGTGAATATATGGCCTCAAACTCTACAGAATTTTGTCTAATCTGCTCTTAAAATATTTTAAGTGATGATGACATCTGAGTCTTAGCTAAAGGTCACCCATCCATAACACAACCTTTGCTAGTAGCAAACACAACTCAGCTGAAGCAGTAGCAACTGGAAATTCACCAGTGATGTGAATCCTGACAACAGGCAAGACAGAACAGCCTAAACCTAGACTAAACCTACTCCAGTCCCACTAAAATCTGTAGTTTTCACCAATGGCTTAAATATTGAAATAAATGAGGTCCCACAGATTCTAGGACAGAGGCAGAGGCTTGTAAATCCTGGATACCTACCCATGCAAGAAACAATTAACAAAGTATTTAAGCTGGAAATTAAATTTAAGCTGGAAATTCAGCTATAGGTTTGTATTTATGGCTTGTGTCAGCAGGATTTCAGTGCAGGCACAAATTGTGCATTAAACAGAGCCAAGCTGCTGAGGAGTGCTTCTGGAGGCCATGCTCCCTTAGCAAACACTCCACTGGAACATGGCTCATCTGGGTCAGACTCTGAGCAAAAGTTTTCAGCATTTATTTTAGCAGACAGCAAACTACAGCTGATAAATAAATTCCTGTAGGATGCATTTCAGCAAACATTCCAGGATACAGTTCTCTTACAAAGATAAGTTTCCAAAGGCAGAGTGCTGCAGCATGAGTGAGTGCTGAATGTGAGTGATACACCTGAGAGAGTCAGTTCATTCACAACACACTCACTGGTTTCCAAGAGCTGAACAGGGGACATTGGACACATCCCACAGAAGCACTGAAAGAAAATACTCAGGCTAAAAACTGTTGAGAGACCAATCTTGCAGAGTTTCCTAAGTCCTCTTGCAGGCAGCCCTTCAATAGTTACAGATCTTGCAAATGAATGCTGGGAGCTCTCACAGGCTTTAGCTGAAGTGGAGGAGGTATTGACTTTTAAGTAACAGGCTGGGTTTATTCTCCTTGGTGAATTTCTAACATTTACATTGAATAAGTAAAGCAAACATGAGAATTTTAAAAGTCATCCCAAGTTATTTTTAAATGCATACCTACCTTCCCCTGTTAGTGTTCATAACAAGTCCTACCAATATTTTTCATTTGCTTCCTTTCTGTCCTGAGAAATACCTATGCTGAAACTATTTCACTTTGGGTTCTATTTTCTTTCTACCTTACCTTCTCCAGAATGAGTAAATTTAGTCCACTATCCAGGAAAGAACAGAGCAGCATACTGTAAACACTTCTCACTTTCTTGGGAACCTCTAAAGGCCACCTCTGCAATATCACCACTGTAGAAAGGAGAATGTGTGCTTTGCTGAAGGATGTTTGCTCAGCCAGCTGGGGTTTGTAGGGAAAGAATAAGAACACAAAACCTGCATCCACAGGTCTTAAATGCCATTCTGCACAAGATCACAGTTTGTTATTAACTCATCTATCCATCTCATCTTTCTTGGAATGAAGAGCTTCGAGGTAACTGGTTCTCAATCATGAGACTCCTACATGGCTTCTCTGGATGATGATGGGTCTGATGTATTCATAACAGGTGTAAAGGGAGTGGAATTTAAGGGGTTTTTCCCTATAGAGTTTCCCTTCAGTAAGTGGCAGAAGTCAAGCTGAAACTCACAGAAATCAGATAAACATCAATGACTACTTCTATATGCAAAATGCCTAAAGAGTGCATAGAGAAATGCATAGAGAATGCAGAGCAATGTTTCTCCCACAGAGTGTATTATTTCAGGGTATCACTTACAGTGAGGTATGAAATAACATGATATACTCTTCACTACTGCCATAAAGCTGATTCTGAAAGGCACTCTGGACCTTCAGACATGCTAAGACCAAACATTTGCCTTCTCTATTATACAAGGCACCGCTCCTTTCCAGTTTGTCTTGTCTACAGAAAGCAAATCAATCACACTCTGTACTTTAACTTTGGCTTCCCAAGCCTCTCCTATAGCTGGCAATAAGACTGATGGGAAACATGAAGTTAAAGGAACTGACAAACTCACTAAATCATTCCTGAATGTTTTTAAAGCAGTGGCAATCCCTTTAGCTTGCAATATATTTCCTGTCTTCGTCCCAGAAATCATTTCAGTCAGAGGCACGAGGTACCAAAGATGACTTAAAGAATGATCCAGGCATTTACTGGCTGCCACACATTAGACTAAAACAAGCAGAGTCCTTGTCCTTGACTGACATATTGGTCTTATCTTGCTTCTTCAAATTTGTCCATGGCAAGATTAGTCAGAGATGATTTTGCTGTCAAAAGATAGTCTTTGCACTTCTGTTTTGTGACAGCTGAATTATGTGCCTAACCTTCATCAAGTTACAACACTTCGGTGTTACATGAATAATATCCCAAATAATACCGTTTCCTCAAATAAAGACTCAAGTCCACTCTGTCAAACTGATAGAGCATCCACTCTCTGAATATTTCTCCTTCCAAGTTTGGAGAGAAGTTCCACTTCAATGCCATGTGTCCTCATTTTTCTAACACAGTTGCTGCTGCAGGGGTTAAATTTCCAGACTAATTCCCAGACCAGAACACATAGATCTGGAAACTGCAAAAACCCATAGAGTAGGGGGCTTCAAGACTCACCAGTGACCATCAGGAAAGAGTGTTTTAAGGGTGCAGATAAGTCTGCTCACTCACCACCCTGAAGTCCTGCCACTGAGCCTGTTTATAACAGCTCAGTTAGTACCACATGCATGGAAGATTTTGTGATGTGGTCATCTGCCTGCTGGGATTGAGCCAGGAAAAAGCCCTGCTTCATTTAGCACAGACCACTTTTCACACATCAGATGGTAACTTTGCTGCATACAATAATGAATGAATGCTGCTGGAAAATGAAAGGTGACATTTGGACATTCAGGGCTTTTGAAATCCCTCACACCTTACATTCAGGTTTGTGGTGTAGGCCAGATCTGGATATAGCATAACCACACCTCACCATCTAGTACCCTAAGAAATATAGATGTTCCAAGTGACTAGAAAGGAAAAAAGCTTCTGCAAGCAGCAGCTCTGCTTCCCTCATCTAGTCCTAATAAAGATCTTTTCACAACATGGTACGATTTCATTCTAGAAACCTGAAAGTCAAAGCATGTTTATTACCCTTCTGAGCTGCACAAGCTCACCAAAAAGCTCCCTTTTTATTGTGCCTTTAAAGAGCACACTACAAACATTCAGCCCTGCGTCATTATTCTTGCAGGCAGTGTGGCAAGAAAACGGACAAAACCATAGGAGAATAACTTAGCTCTGCTTGCAAGCAAAGAGCGAGCTGTGGCTATGCACAGAGATTCCTGAATAGCTTTCAAAACAGGGAAACAAGGTGCAGTAGATGAGTTTTGATTGTCACAGCCTCACACTTCATTTTTCATGCATCTCTGATATTTTTAAAAGGTCTTTTTAGACACTAAGTGAAGTGCCCTTAGAAATTTGCCAGGTTTATGAATACTCCCTCGAGAATGATGCTGCGCTTCCAATTGCAGCCACACAATTGACAAGAGTCAAGACACAGGTGAAAAATATGGGACATGGTAGGAATGATTATTCATTCACTCCAGTGCTGCATCTCAGGAGGTACTTGTCTATGTAAATGTTTGGGGAAAAAAAAAAAGGAACTAAAACTTTAGAAGCTTCATCCTGAAGAGGAAACAGCAAAGAGCTCTGGTTTTCAATTAGAAAAGCTGATCATTCTCCTCCTTTCCTGTCATTGATTATAGTGCAGAGAGTAAGAGAGACTAAGGTTAAGGTTTCTGAGAGAGAATTTCATGCAGTCCTTTGATCTCATTCAGTGAAAGTGCTAACCAATATAGTCATAGGTAAAACATCTGTTTCTCCTGAGTGCCTTGCGTTGTGTGCATTTCTTACACGCAAATCAACTAAACCTGCACAGCCACTTGCAACCACCAGCACCAGAAAAACACAAAGCACTTAAAAACATTCCACTGTGATGTCTTACTTCATTTTGAAGATATGAATGACCTGTGATGGAGAACAGGAATAGGCTTAATGTGTACTGCTATTCTTGTGGCTTAGCAAAATGTTACATGCAGGGAGAAACCTTCTCTTTTAGATCTGATTCACTGCTATGCTATGGTTGCTTTACATTATTTTGGCAATGTAAAAAAACCCTTAAAGGGCATGAAAATTCTATTTGCATCCTGCTTATGCTCTGATTCTCTAATAGAGCGATGGCACACTGTTCATACAACTGTGCTTTACGTGACTGACAAGATCCAAAGAGATGACTTTTCTTAGAAATGCAAACATATTAACAAATGCAGAGCTAATGTAGAGCCAGGACACCATAGTGAAGATTGATCCTCAACAGCTGAGGTGTGCCTTGTCATATTAATTCTTCAGCACCTTTGTCCTTCCCAAATCAGTCATGAGTTAAAGAATTTGATATGTGATAACAGGAAGACAAATGGCAGGTAGTCCAGAGCATTTCTGAAAAGCCTACTTCTCTCTTGGATATGAATTCCCATGATCCTGTGAAAATAATTTCTTTCAAAGTAGACTTGGAGAAAAAGCTGACGTGTGTGTGCTGCCTCCAACTTGTCACATCTCACAGTGTACTAGAGCTGTCCTCATTTTTTTTTCCCTACTGTTTTGTGCTCACTGTGCAAACAGCCATCACAGAATCACAGTGTCTCAAGGGCTGGAAGGGACCTCAGAAGCACATCCAGTGCAACCTCCCTGCCAGAGCAGCACCACCTAGACCAGGCACACAAGAACTCATCCAGCTGGGTTTGGAATGTGAAATCCTTCCTATGTTCTAAAGAAGCCATCAGGACCCTTTTGTGAGTTGAAACTGAGGACACAACCCATTCTACACTTGAGATAAGATGGAGAGGGAGCTTGTGCACATTGCACAGCATGGTTATAACATTTACTACCCTGAAATAGTCTACAAAGGCACCTTAGGGCACATTTTCATTTTTCCCATATAACTGAATATTTTCCATCTGTGTAAACAGTAATTTACCTTCTAGGACATATGGGCTTATTAAAAACAAAGATGAAAAGCAAGAAAGTTCTTCTGCATTGTTTTGGCCCTCCTCCAAAGGAAAAGGAAAGGTCTCTTCCTCATGTGTGACACATTTGTCAGTTTATAAACTACTTAACACACATAATGCTCAGGAGAAATCAAACCCTGTACCTCCAGCCATTTTTGTTAATAAAAAAAAAGAACAGGAGATTTTTCTACCCTCGTAAAATGAAACCTGTGTCTGCATCACGAGACAAAAATGCACTGGCAGCAGGATTGACCTGGGGATCCACATCGAGGTGAGGCCTTTGTGATGAGGCTGGTACTCCTCTGACTGAACTCTCGGTAATCCAGCCCTCACCCAGGTTCCTCAATGTGAACACCGAGGCACTCAGGCCAGATCAAAAGATGAAGCTGTGTATAGCATGAGTCTGTTTACTGGATTCAAGGATTTGTGGTGAGGCTGATTGATAACTGCTTGCTAAAACAAGATCAGATCTTTCACCACTAGCTGGGTGCCAAGAGATGCAGCTAATTCAGCAGTGGAGTTTCAAAATGCCTCAGCAAGAGAAGTGTCTGATCTCCAACAGGATTTAGGCACTTAACTAGATTATACTCTGTTCAAAAACTTACTGCCTACTTACCTGCATATTTAGCAGCCTAACTAGCTTTAAAAAGCTTTCCTCCAAGGGCTCAGCTTGGAGCGAGAACTGCCCATAGGTGTGTATCCTCTCCCATTGGGGTATTTTTCAGTCCTTTAAGTTCACTGTTGGGAGATTATCAACCTGCACTAGAGATTTGCATGCTGCTACTTTTCTGTACCTGGAATAAACCAGCACCTACTCTGCAGTGTGGGAGCAGGGAGGAAAAGGCAAGGTGGGTTCATCTGAAATACTTTGGAGATGGCACTGAATAACGTGTCTGGTGAAGAGTACTATTGCTTACTTAACCAATTCCCTCTTAACAGCTTCTCTAGGAAGAATCACATATCTGCCCAATTAAACTGAAATGGACTCATTTCATCTTCAGGGGGCAATTTTGAGGTTTGTTTCACTCAAACAGAAGAAAAGCTGCAGGAAATTTGCCTTGCAATTAGTCTAAAATCAATGTGAGATTACACATTCCTTATGCTGAATATAAAGAACTAACAACTGCAGTAACAATTCACAGCCCCAGAAAATAACTAACATCTACTTTGGATTTTCACCTTAGACCACTAGAGATTTGACTTGTAACTGTGGCAACGTTAAGATAAAAAAGCCTCTTCATCCAAGCCCATTTAACATTAAGACATAAAAAGCTTCAGTGGAACAAGATGATCTACTTTTTTAAAAGCCTGCTGTTTCTCCCTGCAGAACTGTCTTTCACAAAACCCAACTTGTTTTTGTTTTCCCTCCTGTCCCCACAAAAAAAAAAATCCTCTCAGTCTGATACTCTTCAATCGTGATTAAAAGGCATTTCTCAGTGTCTCCCTGACAAATGTTTCTACTCATGTTTTCTTTTGTTACAGAAGCTGGCCATGCTGTTTGTATCTTGCTTGGTGTTTTGTATTGGACTAATTATCATGATGAAAAAAACCACTGCTGTATTTTGCTGCATACAAGCAGCATGCTGCAGGATGCATCAGGTGAATAACCTGATAACCTGTAGTGCAGGTTTCCCAAACTCAACCATTCTGATCCTGCCCACCAGTATTCTACCTGAAAACAGGACTGACTGTAGCTGGCAACACAGAACATATTTGCTATCATTTATACACTGGAACTGTCATGAATATGTCACAAAACATAGAATTTGTCCATATGCTTGGAATTCAGTCAAATATGGCTAAAAAAAAGAGAAGAGATTCAAACTGTCAAGCAAGCAACTGAAGACTAACAATTTGTTACCTTCACATCAAAGAGCTTCAGGACTGTTCAGCTCTACATTTCAAATCTATTGAGCTCCTTCAGACTCACAGCTTCTTAATGTGAACACAAGATAAGAGTAGCCACAGATTTATGCCTGGATGTCAATAGTGAGCCTGAACTGTGCCAAGACATCAACAACAGCAGTGATCTACACCCAGCAGTGCCAGTGGTACCCTGGCTGCTGAAGGGTGCATGTGAGTGCAGCACCTGTGGCTGTCAGGCCAGTGAAGAAAAGCAGTAGCGTTTCTGGCCCATCTTAGGTTCAAGGAACATTTAACCTGCTATACTGTTATTACCCTTCTCCAGACTAATCCTTCACTACTTGTTTGTGTCCCTAAAGCACTTACAGTGTCACCTAACCCTGTTAGCTAGAGGGACAAACACAACCTGACATGAAGCTGTTGAGCCTTGCTGACACTTCACTGGAGTAGCCCAGTGAGAGCAGTAAGTGGTCATGTGCTAGATCTCAACAAGCTTGAGTTTTCAGCTCCAGCTTGTTGCATCAAGAGGCTGGTACTCAGGAGGCACAACAGATCAAAGAGAAGAAAGGAAAATCTGCATCTTTCACTTCTTGACTATTGTATCTCAAATGACATGAGGAATTTATCATATCAGGCTGTCCTCATCTAGGTCACTGCATAAAACAAAGCATTAAACATTGGGAAGACAGTGAGAAGAGGAATGTGACAGGCTTTTCCTCCAGTCCTGTCACCCTCCAGAAACAAAGGAATGTAACAGACATTGCAATTCAGCTCCTCAACTGAGCAAGCTAGATTCCTCCTTCAGATAACCTGGGGACATCTCTAGCCAACAGTAATATATCATCCACTACATTCTGTCCAGGTTTGGATAGACAAAGAAAATCCAGAGCCAACTAATGAAACTGTTGTCGGCATTCTCCTTGGGCTCGTGGTCTTTATTGAATCAACTTATCAATCTCTTGATTTGCAGGCCTTCTGAAAGGCTCTGTGCCCTTTAAACTGAAGGATGTCTTTCCTTTCTGGTATTACAGGCAGGAGTTTGAGTTTCTGGGAATTACTTCTAAGTTCCTAAAACATGGATGAGTTAAGGAGCAAGAATCAACCTGAGCCTCGAATGTAATGAAGCATTTGCATGACACAATCCACTTCCTAGTGTCATGTGTATTTTCACCTAACAGAATTGCAGGTAACATGGAGACCTGGGACAGTGAGAGTGCTCTTGATTTCTCCTCCTGCTCTCTTTAGCTGCTGCCATTTCTCTGGCCCTTAAGAGTTAGTATTGAATGGGTGTTAAGGAAGTGTTTGGTGGCTGGAGGAAATGAATTGTATGTTGTATTATTTCCTGCAGTCAAGACCTTCACGAGCCAGGCAACCCCTCCTAGATTTTGATTCCTCTATAAAAACAGCTACCATGAAAAGGTTTCTGAGCTAACAAAGCTGGAAATCTCCAAAGGCAGGGGAATGGTTACACTGAAATAGGGTTCAAGTATCTGTGAAAGTGTTGGTGCGGTAGAATCATAGAAGCCGTAGCCCACTGCAGCAAGTCCCAGCCCTGTAGCCCACAATTGTCACCGTATTTCTGCTGTCACCACGATGCACTGAGCCTCCTGGTTTGTGGCTACCCCAGTTTGCATGTGGTTGTCCACTCTATCCAAACTCAACCCTTGCTGCCTGTCAGTTGGCAACATCAAACAAATCCATGGGGGCTAAAGAAAGGAATCGTTTTACCCAACACATGAAAGCCCTCACACACCTTCCCATTGAGGCAAGTCTTACCTCTTTCTGGTGATACTTTATTGCTACCTTTAGCTTTGCCAAGTCATGACATTTTTGGGGATCCAGCTCTTCGCTTTGATCATCTCTATGATTGAGAATGATTTCCAACTCTCGGGAACTCCGTGCTTGATCCAAAAGGTCCTTAGCAAAACGCTTGCACTGCTGTGAAAGCTCTTCATACTCAGCTTTGAACTCATTTTCCACTTTGCTGAGCTCTTTCAGCTCCCAGCCCAGTCGAAAGGCCGTCAAGATGGGGTCCTCGCTTGATAAGGCAATCAATGAAGGGCTGGCTAAGGCTTTGTAGATGTTCAGCCTTGACCTGGAATGCCTTAGGCTGTCCACCTCCGAACTGGAGACGCATTCCACACAGTTGCATCTGATCTGGTGTGGGCGTGGAATCGTTACCCGTCTTTGGACAAGCAGTTTGATGATTTCATAGTTGTTGGTGTGAGCCGCCAGCATGATTGGGGTGATATCTGGAGTGAACTCTGAAAACTGGGTGTCCATCATCAAGGTTGGAACCTACACAAAGGGATAAACCACAGTCATACTTTGTGTAGATCAACAGGAAATCAGATGTCCCTATTTCATGCTTTTGAGGTGATGTCAATGAAAAACAGAGTTTTTCTCCTCCCCCTCCCTGTTCTTTAAACGCTGTTGCACACATGCACACTGCTATTACAGCAAAACCAGCTTTCCTCAAATCACGCCTGTCTGCCTCCCCAGCAGGAACCTGTGACCATTCAATCCCCAAACTAGTGTAAAAGTCAGTTACATCCCCATCTGACTGCTTTATGTCTGAACCTGTTCCGAAATGGGTTCACATACCAAAAGGTGGACTTCTGGAGGGAAAAAAAAAAAAGAAGATAAAAGTCCCAGGTAATCACACAAAACCAAAGGAAAGTCCAGTAAAGAGTGAACACCCAACAGATTTCCATAACTATCATTATTTGTGTTGCATAGCAGCATTAGCAGGCCAAAAACCTGCTCCCAGCAATCCTACACAAGCAAAACCAAATACTGGCCAGCGGTGGAGCAAAGCTCTTTCTCACCTTTTCCCTTCTGTTTTCATTTGTACATACTTTTCAGTGGAAGGATACGTTGTATAACTGCCTTCAGAATTGACTTGTTGTGGGTTTGTTGTTTTTTTTTAAGGGGTTTGGAAAAAAAAAATGAATGTAAAATTAATGAGCCATAGTCCACTACAAATAAGACACTCCAGGGTGTGCATTATTCAGCTACCATTGCACTTCTCAAAAGATGAGCTTAATGCACACCCTGTTGTGTCTTATTACTATATGCAGAGTGCAAAATTAGACCAAAATGCTCTTACATCCCAAGCACACAGTGTGTTTCCATTTGCAGCACAGGCAGCTCTCTTTGTTGTGTGTTAATCATTACTCAGGCATACTGTACTCCATGTGCCCACCACTCTTGCCCTGGCAGTTGGCATCCTGCTGCTCAAGGGGTGATTGCTGGTTTTGGTGAACAGTAGGCCTGTTTCCCCTTGCAAATGTCAGAGGCATTTCACAGAAACTATTGTCACAGAGTCCTAATGACAGGAAACATTACTCAGTCTGTAAAAACCCAAAAGTAAAGCTGTGATAAAGTAGCATGAAGTAACCTGTTAGAAATCTTCCTGTGGGATATACCTAAAACTCATGGTGAGACAGTGAATCTCTAACTATTGAATCTGGGTTGCCCGGGAGTTAAGTGCCTCTATGGCACTCAAGAGCTAAAGACTCCTGGGCTGTCGTTGACTGATAAAGCTCTACATAACTCATCTCTGTCAGCAGGTCAGAGCCTGTTCACCATATCAACACTGTCCTGAAGGCTGGCAGCATGCTGAGATGGGGGGCTCATTCACTGGAGCAGGACTCCCTGGGGGACTAGCAGGATTTTGGGGAATAACACAAGTCTGCTCCACTGGCTGCAGCACATGAGGAGTTAAATCTCAGGCTGCCTGCAGACACATAGGTGCAAGAGTCCATGAAAACAAGGCTGTTCCCTACAGAAGGGCCAGGAGGAAGCCTATAAATACAGCAGGGAGAAGAGCAGTGAGGATTTGCTGTGGGTTGTGGAGGGCTTGCTGCCTCTTGGAAAGGTTGGCTGAATGTGTTTTGATATAGCTAGTAACAAACACACAGCTGAAAGCAGCTCTCTTTGTAAGGTCTTTGACTTCCTTTCCCCCTTGCTTAGCTCATTTAGGTAGTTTGTTAAATGTCAAGAGAAAGGTGTGAGTTCTTCTCTTTTTTTTCTCTTTCTTAGAAGCATTTTTAAAAAGCCCTGGTGCTTGAATAATTGCACTTATCTCCCTTCCCCTCCTTTTTCAGTCAGTCACTAGCTGCTGTATTCACAGCCTCTGCCTCAAAGGAAGAACACTTTCCCTCTCTATCACTCCTATTACTGTCAAGTTTAATCTTGTTTTTCTATATGGAAGTTATTGTACCCAAGGCAGTGAAAAGGATTTTCAGCTTTACACAGATGAGGTATTCATGTTGCTCAGCATATGAAATGGGTACTTGCTGACAAGGTAGTAATGTTATAGGTGGAGGTAGTGCTAATCTTGTCTGCTTCTGTCTGCTCCTGAGGCTTTCTAAATCTTCATCTAGAGCTCTCAGGATGGTTTTCCCAAGATTTAGGATGAAATGTGGACTATCTCTCAAGTGATCTCCCATCCCTTACTCTGGCTCAAGCCAGAAACACAAGCCCTCACTCCAAAAGTGGATCACTCCTTTGTTAGGTTTCAGGCATGTTTTTCTGGGCAACGTGCAGCACTTTTAATTAAGGGATAAGAAAGGAAGTGGTAGTACAGAGATATAGAGGCTCCCTGGGGTCTGGGAGCAGATCAATGTAAGGCCTCAAATCACAGGAGCTGGAGCTTATTTCTGATTATGGCCAGGCAGCAAAACAAGTCACCACAACACAGAAGAGGAGATGTGTGCACGGTGGCTGCTGTGGCCTGTTTTTTTCTACGCCTGGCTGCTCCAAAAACCATGCATTGGCTAAAAATTGTTGTTCTGTGGTGAATATCTTTGTTGCCTTAGAGCATGGTGTTTTGATAACCTGAATCTTAACAAACAAACTCTTGTTTTAAAGATGGGGCTATGTCTTTGCTCTGAGGACTGTATTCTAGGTATGATCACTGGAGGGGCAGCAGAGATTAAAACAATGCATTGTAATTGCTGATGTTCTTCCTGCACTACTCTGGAAGGTTGACTTCATGTTTCAATCAGCTGCTTCTGTGTCTTGGGTGATGGAAGCAGAAGAGGAATAAATTATTCTACCCCAAGGGCTCTGCTAAGCTCCTCCAAGGTTATTTTCATTAAGTGACCTGAATAACAAATTCTTCTCCATTAACCTTATCATCTGACACAAGCTGTTAAGCTGAGTCCTTCAGAACCTTATTGCTGCTACTTGCACAGGAGCATGTGCCTTGTCTGTAGTTTGCTTAAGAAATTAATGCTACCATTAACAACAGGTGACTGAATGCTTGTTGCCATCTTTCTAGACTTAATCCTCATCAAGGTAGGCTGCTTACCACTGCACCAGCCCTTCTCTGAACGATACTGCAGTGAGTGAAGAATCTGCCTTATTTAAAGAAGTCAGTGGGGGGAGAAACAAGCTTCATTCATTAGAGAAGAAAATGGAGGATTAGCTCACGTAAAAGCACTGCTCAATGTAACTAAGCTCTCCTCTGAATGGAAAAACTAGTTCTCCAGTAAATAGTGCACTGCTGGAAAGATGCTTTGGATAGGAAGAGAAGGAGTCTGCTTATGTTAGTAACTAGAGGAACAGAACTACAGAGAGAAAAAACCTCAAACCCTGTCACTGAAGATCCAACAGCCTTGTTGTAGGTATTTTAGGGGTTTTACTTTGGATAATCTAGTCCTGAAGCACATCCTCTGGTTTACTCTTGTGTTAAAGCAATCCAGCTCAAGTGCTCTGAGGTGGCTCAGCAATGTGAACCAAAGCGCAGGAAACAGGGAGGTTGAGGGAGATCCAGCTCAAAAACACGCACCTCACCCAAGTTAGAAGACTACCAGGAATGCATCTGCTGCCTTTTACAGACCATGGGAGCTAAGGTTCAGATTTAAGCACTGGAAAATTTCAAAGCAAGCTATAGCATCTCTATAGCATCTGTCATCTATACATAGGAAAAAGGACAACTAGGTGGGAAAAGAAGAGCTTTTCTGCAGCAAAGGAACTTACCAGCCCAGTGCAGAAACTCAGTCTGTCTCAGCCTAATGACTATTTGGGGGTGGTTTTCTGTTTCTATCTCTGAGTCTGACCCTCTATATTGAAGACTAACCACAAAAAACTTTACTTTCATTAATGTGTCATTGTAGGTTTTCTGAGTCTAAATACATGTCCTGTCTGGCACTAAGAATGTTGCCACTTTGGCTTGAAAAGAACTACCAATACTTTTACCTGTTCCAGGTGGAACTGCCCCATTTTCAAGCCATCTCCATGTAATCAGTTAAGTACAACCATGATAAACTGTAAATATTTTGCATTGTTGTCAGTGTGCATAACTTTTCGGTACAACTGTATGTTAGGAAAGGTTTTCTAACTCCTGAAACAGTGTATTACCAAACAAAACAAACCCATGCAATCTCACTGCAAAACTTCCAACGTGACACTCTCACAAATGGAAGCCTGGGCAACTTACTGAGCTACAATTTCTTATTTGTAGTTTGGTTTCACTGTGAGGGTGAGGGAGCAGTGGAACAGGCTGCCTAGAGGGGTTGTGGAATCTCCTTCCTTGGAGGTCTTCAAGACCCATCTGGACATGTTCCTATGTGATCTGATGTAGGTGAACCTGCTTCTGCAGGGGCGTTGGACTAGATGATCTCTAAAGGTCCCTTCCAACCCTACCATTCTATGATTCTATGTAGTCCCATAGGGGAAGTGTGTGTGCCATCCACGTGTGTGTTAACAGGCAGGGGCAATTTCTGTTGCTCGAAAAAAGTGATTTTGTAATACTACATCAGCTTAGCACGAGGCTCAGTGTTCAGAAAGAGCTTTAGCACTGACTGTGGTTTTATTCAGAATCACAGCCCTATGGTACTTGTAGCTGCAGCTCTATTTATAGAGCATGAGAGACAAAGTCAGTGTTGCCAGACTGCAAATCAGCCATGTTACCAGCAAAAGGGTCTTGAAAAAATACATCATGTGATTGGCATGACCAATTGAATCCTGCTTCTTGCCTAAATCCATAAACAAACTCTTGCAATGACAGGACTCCAGTGGCATTTGTTTCCTTACGAAGGACTCTGGAAAAATGTTGCCTACTTCTAGAAATGTAATCATTCATTTGAGGTGATGCCGTGGTACAAGTTGCAATAACTGAGTAACTTAATCAGAGATGCCTTGAGAAACATCTTGTATCAGAGTGATGACAGGATCTGTTATTAATAGGGAGGCTGGTTTTTCTCTAAAGAGCAATTCACTGAATGAAATGATGTAATTTGGTTAATGAAATATAACAAACAGCACAAACTGATAACAAAAAAGTAATGTACTTTCATGGCTTTTAGATTGGTTATAAGCAGGTTCATTACAGGCATAAAGCACACATGGCTGGACAGACGCTTTTGGGGTGAGCTCTGCTGTTGTTAGTGAAGTATTCTAGTGACTTCAATACAGCCAGGCCAGAATATCCAGCTGAGGAAAAGGCTCCTTCTGGTCTAAAATCTGCTCAGTGACTTAAATGCCTATACATGGAAATAAAGTCTCTGCCCCTCAGACTGATATTGCAAATCAGAGAAAATTAGTACCTTTTAGTGCCTTGGAGCAAGCCAAATGCTGATACAAGGTTACCAGATGGTACATATTAACTCTGAAATAGGTGTATTTGAGTAAAAAAGAGTGTGGCATAATGCATTACTACTGAAATAATGTGAAAGAATAGATTTGTGATACGTGGCTAATCAAACTTTTTTCTCTGCAGCCAATAAACAAAAGTAAACCACAGAGTTATCTGTGCTAGACTGCAGTTTTAATTTAGCTTTCTGTCCATGTGTTCAAAAATGGAGGTAGACCCAAGGGATTAGTTTTCAGAGCTAAACTGAAACCTAGTGCCTTTGACAGTGGCAGAAGTGCATCGGAGCTTGTTGTGTGCAGCCATGTGTTTAGGAAATGCAGCACGGCCACAGAGATTGTCAAAAGATGTCACCATTTGTGGTTGATGCTACATAATATTGGGCATTAGAAGAGAGGAATCCAGACAGAAGCATTCAAAAGGAAAGGATTTTGCAAATATGCATTTAAATGGCATATGGCAACTTACTCCAGACAGAGCACTCCCTCCTCTCAGCCACTTTCCTTTTCTGATACGAGTGGAGGAAATGAGGCACTTCATGAAATGAAGGAAGAGTGCAGTCAGTGTGGAGCTCATTCTCCAAGTTAAAGGGGGATGCTGTTAGAGTTAGCTTCTGTTTAAACCTCTTGTAGTTAGATGAAGTGCAGTCTTGAGGGCTGCTTTGTCCTGAATTCCTGTGTCTTGCTCCAGCTAAGAACCACTGAATCAATCCAGCTGGAAGAGAGGCTGGCCAAGTGCCTCCCCTTGTTTAGAGAAATAAGACCAGCGTTGTGCCATGAGCAATTGCACCCTCTCCTGGTTAAGACGTCTCATCTGCCTAAGAATGGTTGAGAAGCTCACAACTTGGATGTTATGTCACATTACCTCTATGATATGACCAACTATCAGATGAATCTTAGGTTTATCATACACTTACATAGCCTGGGGCTGGGTGAATAATGATACTTGGCCACTTAAACTGGGGACAAAGTTCAGGACTTACAAATCCAGGCATTGATGAAGCTGCTAAAGCGCCATAGCTAACATCAGAACCTGGCTCACAGCATGCTATGGATCTACCAAAGCCTTGCCTATGTCAGAGATTCCCCATCTCCTTGCTAGATTTGTGTCCTGAAACTCTCTGATACCAACTCAGGTGTAAGCCTAATATTGCTGACATGAGTAAACTGAACAGTGTCCTGAAGTTTGGATGGACAGACTGGTTCACAGATGCCTGAAGTTGGGTTTTAGCCCCATTTGGAAACATAACACAATTCTTGCTCATTATTCCACCACTCTCCATTAGCATTTTAAGTTACTCTGTGATAGGAGCAGCTGTTTGGAGTAAAAATAAAGCCTAAAGCCCAACAATTAGTAATGTTGGTTCTAAGTTTGGAGATTAATTTTGTTAAAGAGCTTGCTCAATCCAGACCTGGAAGGTTTTTGACTACACCAAAGGCCTTAGATATTTTTCTTCATTTTTATGGATAAGCTTTCCCCTGACCCCAAGCATGCTGGAACAGATTTCCATAGCCAGCTGGGAATTTGCATGCTCTGTTTTCAAAGTAATCTTTGATTTATCACGGCTACTATTTTTCTAGCATCTTCCAGGATTTCTTTTGGGAGGGAAGAGTTGTCCAGCTCTTTAATTAATTTTATCTAGTGTCTGTATTTTCTATTCTTAGTGGTAAGAAGGACAAGATGTGCTAATATAAGCTAATAATCGTGCTATCTATAGCCTTCTATGTCATCTTTGTACATAAGATGTCTCCATTTCCTGTAATTTATTATTGTGTGTGGATGAGAGATGTTTCATTAAGTGTAGGTGAGGTAATATGTTGCTTACAGGGAATGAAAAGGAAAGGCTTTTTGCTTGGCTAAGGTGGGGTTGTGTTTCTATTCAACCACATTCCTTTAAAAAGCCAGAAAATAGCCAGGTTTGATCATAAGACAGTATCACAGAGAGGAACGAGCCCATGAGCAACTGCATCTAGTGCCAGCCCAGAGCTGCCTGATGATGCACAAAACACCAGGAGGCCGTGTTTCTCCTTATTTTGACAACATATTAAGCTGTGCATTTGGCATTGTTGTTATACCAACCAAGAAGACACTGTGACTCTGAAGAGACCCCAGAGTTTGTGAGAGTAAAGAAATGACAATCTGGGTGAGTGACAGCAAAGGAATGGCAATCTAGACAGGTGGCACGGCCCCACAGGAGAACCAAAGCTGAGTGGTGGTGATCTTCTGTTTTACCACTTAGACAGTGACTTCCTTTGTTATTTCTAATGCTAGGTGGTTCAAAACATCTAGCTAATGCCATGCTCCTCATGCTTCACAGACTGCCTCTAACTCATCTTCTGTCTGTCTGAAGAGTATTTAAGTGCAGCACACGAGCCCTCTTGCACTGCCATGAGTTAAGTACCAATGATACACGTGACCCTGAGCCTCACACAGGCTTGAGCAGTTTTCCAACGTGTTCTCTCAAGGCAATGACAAAGCACAAGACCTTGGATTACAGCTGCTGTAACAATGCAGGGATGAGCAGGGAAAATATTGTTCTCTGTCAATGCCTTTTTGAGTCCCTCTCTTGCTGCCACCGAAAGACTGCTGTCACAGGTATAAACAAGCCATAAAGGCGCTGTTCTACCTTGCAAATCCAAGCATGTCTCTATTTAACAACCAGATAAGGACTAGGGGACTCCTCCTAAACCTTCCTACAGTACTTTATAGATCCCAGAGCTTTGTTTTGGAGGAGACTGTAATTTGTTGAGAGTACGTTGCAACTATTGCACCAGGCAGACTCCCCTGCATCTTTGTCCATGAATCTAAATAGCTATGTCAAAAGCTCCTTCTGGGTTTCAGAAGTCATGCAGATCAAAGGCAGAAACATGTCTTGTGTGATGTCAGGGGGCTGACGTAAGGGAGCAGCTAATGCTGTAATTGTGGCTTACAAGTAAAAGGTGGTGACTAGGCACATTCGTGGATGGTGGGTAGGTAGTGAAATACGGGGAGGGTGAAACATCATCAATGGATCTACAGAGACAGTAAAAGTTTCCTTGTGTAGGAACACAAACAAGATTTTCTTTCTCCCTGCAAATAGTTTGTTACAGGCAGTACACCCTGATGAATCCAATGCACTCATCTCTCAGGACTGAAAATACACTGTACAGTGTGCCAAATGCAGGCAGGTCCTAAGATCACTCCTACAAATTAATAAAGATCATTCCCTGGGAAGCATCTCATACAACAGCACATTCCTCATTTCTCCACCTGTCTATACAAGCATGACACATTTGTGCATGCTGTAATGCAGTTCTTGGTGTGACCTCACCAGATCTCACAGGCACTAATCACAGACTTCACGTTGGCCCAGGAGGAGCCAGTGACTTCTTTGCCACTGTCAGATGCCTGGTAGCCAGCACTGCTGCCTGCTGCCTTAGCTCCAGTGCTACTGATTAGATCTATGTGATATACCACCCCAGCTCTTCATTTGGCCTCTCATCTCCTCCTTGTAGATTTCAGATTCTTTGGGGAGGAAGGCAGTGGGGATGGAGGAAAGAAATTCCCAGTTAAATGTAATCATTAGCTGAAGTGGTCTTTGATTTCTCTGTTGTTTAGTTTAATTAGATGGAATTCATTTCGAAGGCAGCCGCCAATGTCAAAGGCATGTTAACTGTAGCTGTGAATTATTACTGCATCAATAAAAATAATGAAAAGCTTGGATGCTAGCAGAGCCATTAGGCTCTGGAGCAGTAACAGCTAGTTTTCTGTTTTCAGACACAATCTTTCTTCCTTACTTTGCCTCTCAAATATTTTCATACCGAGAACTTGTGGCCCTTTTTTCTCAGCGGCTTCTATTCTTCATATCCTGCCCTTGCTTTGAGCGTATCTAACCAGGTTCAGCCTTCCCTTTTCACTTTGGACCTCTCATATTAACATGGAAATGGCAGGGTTTGAGTCATACCAAAAGGCACAGTGTTTGTATTGAGTCACACCAATCAGCCTGTTACTCCCTCTGTTACAGACCTCAATAGCAAGTGAGATCTTGCTGATCACTGAGATGTGAGAACAGATCATGCCTATAGATTTCCTTGATACAGATGTCCAGGTTTAAGCAACACTTTCCTGAATTAGCTGAACTTTTTGAACTCAAGAGCACAAGTCCTGCTGGCATGCAAAGGTTAACACTGCAGAAGGGCCACACACAGATATAATTGCACTTTGGGCTTGCTTTGATCATTCTGTTATACTTACACACCTTTATAACACTTCATGTGGCCAGCCTTTCCTGTGATGTTCCAGAGAAAGACAGTGCATGCGCCCAGAATACCTATTACAGCCATCTAAGCCTGTACCTAAACTATCTCCCCACATCCATCCTTAGCTTACAGGTTAGGAGCTACTGCTGCAAGACTTTGCAATTTTAGCTGTGAAGTCCACAAGTCTCCCCTTCACCTCTAAAAGAAACATAAACCTTTTATTGAAGGAGTCAGGATAATGTTTCTCACAGCCACAACTCCCTCATCCTCCTGTCCTGCTGCAGGGCACCTCTGTGCATTCTGCTGGCAGCTAAGACAGATCTGCAGTAACCACTTCAGCCTGAGGAACAGCAGCTGCTTCTAAATCTCATCTCTTTCTAATTGCCTGCAGAAGTTAGATTTTATGTCATGAGATTTGACAACTGATCTGCTTCCTTTGATTTAAAAAGTCCTTTACAAAGTGACAGCACAGAGCTGACAATGCTAGCAATGAGCTCATACACCTAATAAGGATCAGCAAGGCTGCAGAAATTAAAGGCTGTTGATGGTAAAGGCTAAACTTTGCACTGGACTCTACAAAAAGGATGAAGAACGCTATGTGAGTAGGAAAATGAAGCTAAATCGTATCGTATCAAGAAAGTCACTGGATCAGGGCCAGAATAAAATCGTTTAATGCAACATACAATTTCTGGTTCACAAGAGGTTGTCTCTAGGATGTTGATCTATGATATTTACACAAAGA
Organism: Urocolius indicus; assembly: GCA_013401255.1. Classification (NCBI taxonomy): domain Eukaryota; kingdom Metazoa; phylum Chordata; class Aves; order Coliiformes; family Coliidae; genus Urocolius; species Urocolius indicus. Next base: position 526,336 of record WBNH01006823.1, on the reverse strand, counting down.
TTAAGGCAGATTTTCACTCATCAGCTCATCTGAAAGAGCATTTTTGAAGTAAAATTTTCAGTTTGCTAATGCTATCAAGTGCAGCGACCTTCCAGCAGCAGCTATCAGAGGATTAGCAACTAAGGCTGAAAACATGCCTTTTATTCTCTATACTTTCCTCTTCACAACCATATTCTTCCTGGGTTTATTTCTGTAAAGCTCCTTCTTTTGGAAGTCATATGGATAGGTATCTGTTGAGATGTCATTGACTCAGAAGGCCTTTGGACCATTGAGACAATCCGAATCAGTCATAAATACCGAGATCCCTTTTCTTCTCATTCTCATGGCTGAAGAATTGCATTTGTGGTCCCAGTTGTGAACCAGATTAACTTGGAGCCATCTGCCATAAGTAAGTTGCTGATTTTGACAGATACCAAAGAGATGCTAGTATCATCCTTAGGTAAACATTTGATGTCAGCTCTGATTGTTGGGAAGAAAACAGCTACCTGTAAAGGTGCTTATGGTTACACCATGAACGTGGAGTCATTCAGATGTCTGATTACAGACTCTTAAAGAATGGAAGGAGGGCTCAGCAGTCAGCACAGACCATATCTAGTGCACAGCAAACACAGTCACTGTGGCAAGGCAAAAACCACTGCAAGATCTGTGCAAACAGAGTGCTTCCCTGAGAGCTGCGATGCAGCTTTAGTGGAGAACAGGGACCACTTCACAGGATTCACACAAGAGGCTATTACAAAAATGCCCCTGAAGTCCTCACCTGGAATCAAAGGGAAAAACTGTACTGACTTCAATGGGCTTCAAAATGCCTGGAAGTACAACTATTACTACTGATAAATTGAAAGTGAAGCAAGTAGGTAGGAAAACGTGATTTTTTTTTCAGACATATTTCCTCTTCTTTGCTGGTGCAGTTTAGGTGCAGAATCCAGCCTGGCTGAAAACATAACCCACTATATTGATGTCTGTATCATAAAATAAAAAAACTTTTAGGAAAAGCAATTGCCAGCACTCAAAAGGCTGATGATAGAAGATTTTAGTGGGAAAAAGAATTTGTTCAACATTCCCTTGCTCCTGTGGTAGTTCTGAACCAAAATAATGAAAGAAGTAATTTCAAGTTCCCTTGCTGATTGCAACCCCCTAGGATCCCAGACAGAGCTCTGGATTTAATATGTACCTCTAGAATGGTACAAAAAGTCTTTTTTTTTGCCATTCTAACTATCAGACCTGTCCTCTGCACAGACAACTTTGCAGTCAACGTTGCTACCACAAAAGAGATGAGCAACCTGATTCGATAAGCCTGGGCTGAAGTCAACAGTGCACCTGTATGTGTGCTGATTTTTACTGTTTCTAACCTAGCCCACTTCTTCTGATGATCATTCATTGCTTTGTCAACTTATTTGAATAAGGTGCCACTCAAGGCGTGGAAGGCCTGATTGCCATGCCAAGCAGCCTGCAGTGTGAGAGCCACTATGTTGTACAGTATCAGCCTCGTTGCTGTCCTGAAAAGCAAACAATAACTAACAAAAGCATGAGATTGGGCTCACTTCTCCTGGAGAACACACATTGACTGACTACAAATCTCCACAGGAAAAGCACTTGCATAATCTCCACAACACTTGCATAATATTCATCCAAACTAATGAATATTAGTTTGTTTTGTCATTCCTTTTAATATTCACAAGTAGGCTGCTTTCTCTCCAAAAGTCTGTCATCTATTTGGGGAAAAACAAACTATCCTAAGCTCCAAGTGACCAATCACCAATACAAAGTGATTGGCCAAAGGACTGGATCATTAATCGGAGTAAATTACATAATATTTGGAAATAACAAGTGAACTATTAAAAATCACAGAACTAGAAAAGCTCTTTTCTAATTTAATCTATTTTGAGTAGATAATTGAATTTTCCTTTATTTCCCTGAAAATTCAGCCCTTAGAGCTGTGCCAGCTCCAGACCACGTCCCATTGAGGTCAGCCAAGCTCCTGCCCGTGCTGGGGTGGGTGGGCAGGGCTGTGGAAGCCTGCAGCAGCATGTGCTCTGCACATGGGCATCTTCCATCACACTCTGGACCACACTTGCACAACTGATAGTAAAAAAAACAGCGAGTGTGCACCTCAAAGGGTGGTGTGGCATATTTGAGGAGAGATGAGCTCTGATCTGAAGAAGAGGAGGAGTCTTTTAAAGCCTCTTTGCTGGGTGCACACCAGCACATCTCTACAGTCTCCCACAGTAGCAAAAGATGCTTGCACCATGATGACTCTCTCACTGAACCCAAAATCTCCCATAGGTGACAGACATTTGAGGAGAAACATCAATACTAAAAATAGTCCGTGAACCTTGCCTGGAAATAAACCTAAAAGGAAATACATCCACTGGAGCACATCACTGGGCACCACACTCATCTATCATGTGCTTTGTAAGGGCCTTTAGAGAGAAGTGGTTCATGCTCCTGGCTCTCATACGCTCCACGTGTAAACAGAGTAATTTCTTCCTCTCCCAAGATACCCCTCACACGCAGGGCTGCAGTGCAGGAGAAGTGTGTTGTTATAGTTACTGGCTATGACTTACCTCTGCCATTGTCATGGTGCTTTCGCTAAATGGCGCTGAAGCAGCAGTCTAGCAAAGGACTGCGGAATAATGACTGCCTGCCTTCACTTAATAACAGGACACAAGCATCTCCGCAGCCCAGTGTCTTTATCTATTTCTCCCTGTCCCTTGCATCATGAATGAGGCCCTGATTCTCATGTTACATAAGGAACACAACAAAGGTCATTTCTTGTGTTTGATTTTTTGTTTCTATTCTTTTACTTCTGCTCCTTGGAAAGGTCATCACACAGGGGAAAAGCAGAGCTCTAACCCTCAGGCAGCTCTCAAGAGATAGTGTCCAGGACACAGAACCTTTTAGAGGCTCTGTTGCTGGTGAACAAAATTGCTTTGCAGGTCAGATCTATAAAGGGCCACGGATTTCTACCTTGTTTTGGGTTTATCTTTTGCTAACTAGGTGCAGTCACTGTAACCTCACAGGAGGCTGGCATAATGCAACTTGTAACATGTTTCGGTCAAGACTGTGGTAGGATGATAAGGGTGTGTGTGGGAATGAGCAAAGATCCGTGTCCATAAAATGGATTATGCTGAATGATGCTGCTCAGCTGCTTTTGAGATGCAGAGACAACAATTAACTGAGCTGACGTGAACAGACGTAAATAGGAATAGCTCTGCATGCCTGGCAGTTACAGAAACAAGACTTTGGTGTAATGTCAAACAATAATCTCTCAGAGGCGCTGAACATTTAAGAGAGCAATCAGAAGCTGCTTCTTCTGCACCTTTGCCCAGCAGTCAGGAAAGACAGACAGACAACACCTAATTGGAAACAGGCTGCTACACATGAGTCAAGGAGCTTGCTTCACACAGGTTTGCTCAAACAAACTGAACCTTGTGTACAGTTTAAGGAATAGATGACACTAAACCTTATATGTAAGAAGTGCTATGACACTATGTTGCAAATTTTGCATCCAGATAGAAACTGTTCCATGAAGTGTGAACTTTTTCTGACTACTCAACAACAACAAAAAAAGAGCTGTTTCTGTATTTTAGAGCATGTAAGTAGCTGATTAGGACAAAGCTGTGCTAATCTGATTTATCAGGTGCTTTCTGTGAAAGGAATTAGGTATGGGAGTCCCAAAGGACTTTCTGAGAAAGGGTCCAGCAAAGATAATTACTGAACAGTTACCAATACTGCAGTGGAATTAGCATCAGGAACTTATGTTCCGAAACCCCTCCTACATTAGCTAACCAACTGTGTCCCAACTTTGCTTAACTAAGAACATATTTCCATTTAATGTTACATCACTACACATGAAACAAATGTTGATTACCATCACTGCATGAACAGTGGGACCACTGAAATGGAAGTCCAGTCCTGCAGCTCTCTGTGCTTCCTGCAAACATTTCCTGCTGTGTACAGAGGAGCCTGAACCACAGCCAGGGAAGTTAACCCTAGTTTGTATGCAGGATCTTGCATCAAGCCAGTACTAGTCTAAAACTTACTGATGAAATCTGGTCTTGTAACAAACCTTGTAAATAAAGCTGAAACTGGCACTCCATCTCTTCTCCCACACACACATTCTCCTTGAAGTTGTAAACTGCACAGCAGATACAAACCAAGCTACAGAAGGATAGCTGCACACTGGCACAGAGAGAAAGAAAAAATCAAACAGACCTACTGTGAAATCTATCACTGAACCAGAGATGCTGGAGCTGAATTTCAGCTGCAATAAAACACCCTTATTTCATGGACTTCTGTCTCTGTCCAGTTAAGCCAGCAAGGCTGTGAATTTGAGTGCACAGAAGTTTTGGTATTCAAGACATCTTACAGAAAGCCACATGAATCTCAGCACTTGCTTTCCATGAAATTTCAGGAGAAACTTATCATTAACCTGCAATAGTTACTGGCAAGTTCCTCATGCTACTGAAAATAAAAGCTTTTCTTCTGTTCTTTCTGTCCTGTTGGCCTATCGAACCTTCAAACTTTCTAGAAGCCCAAGGAAAAAAAAAAAAGGCTCAGTCTCCATGTATGGTATTTCACTACTTCCAGTTTGTCAGACTAAAACCTAGTTCTAACATTGAATTTTTAGGTCTGATAGAAGAGATTTGCAATCTCTGGTTCTTAAACTATACATTAGAATCACATTGCTACAGCATGCAAAAATTAAGCTGAGCACTCTTGAGTGTTGTCAGGGTTGATCCTTATTGTTTGCTTTGACTACATAAAATTACTACTGAAAAACTATGTACTAAGGGGCTTATCCATTGAAAATACTTTCTTCTATGATTAGTAATTTTCTTTCACACACAGAGGGATGTGTTCAAGTAGACTTCAAAACAAGGCTTGATATATAGAGACTACTCAAGTTCTGAATGTTCCTTTCTAAGCAGTGAATACACAAAAATTGTTTGTGGTCAGTAATGTGCATAAACTATCGTAATCATCAGCAGTAGTACTTGCAAATTAAAAGAGGCAGAAAAGGGAAAATCAGTGTTAGGGACAGTGTGATATGTGACACTTGAAGTGACAGGATTCAGCCTGTGGCTTTTCACAAAGACCCTTACATAACTTACTGAGGGCTTTGTACTAAAGGGTCCCTCCTGAAGTCATTGCTCAGATATACTGCAGCTTAGCTCATGCTATAACATTATGTACTGCCTCAGCATTCCTGAGCTAGAGCTCTCTGAAGACGAGGACCAAGACGATCTATCTGTGCTACAGCTAAGTACTGAAACCTAGCAGATTGTTTGCTTGCTTACAGTTATTTATAAGCTTGTGTGTTTTCAGGATTTACTTATGAACAGCAATTCCACTTAATATCAGTACAACAGCATGGCAATAGTTCATATTTATAGATTGCAATATAGCTTCGGACAGCCCCAAATTCCTTTACAAAGTGTATGTCTCTACATCAACCTATAAATCAGTATGTTCACAAACACTGTGAGACTGGAAAGAACACTGAGTGATATTGAAAATGCCGAGTATTTCAGTCAGGCAGAACAAAGGAAGCGTGACCAGCAGGTTGAGGAAGGTGATTCTTTCCCCTCTACTCAAGCCTCATGACACCCAGCCTGGAGTTCTGCACTCAGCTGTGGGGCACCAACATAAGAAGGACACAAAGCTGCTGCAGTGAGTCCAGAGGAGGCCACAAAGATCATCAGAGGGCTGGAGTCCCTCTGCTATCAAGACTGGCTGAGAGAGTAGAGGATGTTCAGCCTGGAGAACAGAAAGCTCTGGGGAGATCTTACAGCAGCCTTCCAGTACCTAAAGGGGCCTACAGGAAAGATGGGGAGGAACTCTTTAACAGGGAATGTAGTGATAGGACAAGGGGTAATGGCCTTAAACTGAAAGAGGGTAGATTTAGATGAGATGTTAGGGTGGTCAGGCCCTGGCACAGGCTGCCTGGAGAGACTGGCTGCCCTATCCCTGGAAGCGTTCGAGGGCAGGATGGACAGGGCTTTGAACAGACTGTTCTAGTGGAAGATGTCCTTGCCCATGGAATGAGATGATCTTTAGGGTCCCTTCCAACCCAAACCATTCTATGATTCTATGTTTGCTCAGATTGGAAAGCTATCACCTATATAGGACTGCCCATGGGTACTTAAAGCAATGGACCAACATTAAGGACTTTGTGCTCTGACTTCTGTGCAGCACCACATTCCTGATGCAAGATAATAGCTTAAAACTGAACTGGAATACACCACTCACCTGTTTTTCACCACTGGGCTTCCTGTAATTGAGCAGCAGCTCCACAGCTCCCACCACCTCTTTCCGTATTGCATACAGCAGAGCATCTCCCACGTACACGCTGTGGCTCAGGAGCAACTCCATGATCTCCAGATTTTCATTCTCTATGGCTATTAAAAGGGCACTGCGACCAAGAGGATCCATACAGTTAATGTTGATGTTGTAGTAGATCTCTGCCTCTTGCAAGGCATGTTTCACACTGGCATAGTCCCCCTTCTCCACAGCGCTCAGGTAAGCCTTCTCCTCTGCCGAGAGCTCTGCCTCCGCTCGCACGATCTGCAACGGGATGCGGTCTCTGTACGGTGAGTAGTTGACCTTTTTGTAGTATAGCTGGGCCATTGTTCATAGTGACCAGGCAACCTAGGGGCAAAGAAGCAGCATGGATAAGTCACAAAACAGACAAGCAACCCCTATATGTTCCCCATATGGGACAGATTTCCAAATGGCCATCGTGGTAAAAGTCTCCAATCTCTTTTTGAGCTGTTTTACTCTCAACAGTGACTCTACACCTCCTAAGCAACCCTACACTGAAAGGCCACCTGAAACAATAAAGGTGATGCTACTGCTCAGAACAGGTACACAGAATGAGAGACACTCAGTATAGTTTTACAACTGGCTTAGACACCATGCCATTGATTTCTTTTATCTGGTCAGAAGCATCACCTTGTTTATGGATAACCTACCACATGTGCAAATATGTGGATTTCTCATCTTTGCATTATTTCCCACTCAATAGTTTTTTCCCACTTCCTCGTTTGTCACTGCTGAGCCAGGTCCTCAGCATCTCTGAACTGTCAGTGCTAGGAGCTGCTGATTTACACCCTCCTATTTACAGTAATGAGATTATTTTCATTATGTTTGCTGCTTCTTCTCTGCTTCCACCTCCTAAAATAGGTTTTTATTTTTCCCTAATGTTTACTCTTTGACTAGGTCACAGTGTTATTTTTAAAGCAAGCATGTTTTTAAATGCATTCTCTCACTCTCCTCGTTTATAAATAGGATCTAAAGACAAGATGATATAGAAAGCAATCACCTTTGCTCTCCAGAGGCAGTGATGTTGTTTATGGTCTAGGGAAATGAGAAGTAAATCCTGCCCTGAAACACGTGTAGCAAACTGAAAGAATTACTGCTCCTTCCACAGCTCAAAGAGCCTAGCAGGTGACTGAAGTCAGGCTGGGTCAAACCTGGGCTGGGCAGATATTCACATGTAAGGCAAAAAGGAGCTATGTTTATCTACCTCTGGCCTCGATACACCACACCAAATCAGGATCAGGAGACACCAGAAGCTATAACTAACAGTATGACTTATTCCATCTCCTTGCTCAAAGCACAATGGCTTCCTGCAGCAAATTAGGCAGAGTTTTTTTCCATTTTAGTGCCCTGCCCAGGGAAGAGAGGAGGTTATGGTCGAGAGACAACGAAAAGGAGGCTCTTGTGGTCCAGGTACCAAACCAGGAGTGAGACTCCACGGGTTCTGTTGTTACCATGCCACTGTATGCCAGAAGGCAACCGTGTTCAGCACAGCCCATTTGCATTTTGCCTTCAGCTCCAGTGTAATGGGCCCAGTGTGGCGGGAGTGGGTGGATCTGAGCTCCAGCCCAGCTGACACTGCAAAATAGTGGGTGGTTGTAGCATACAGCAAAGTTACATCTGCGAATTTCCTGGGGAGCCAGAGATCTGTAACGAGGAGTTTGGCATCTCAAAAAATGTGCTTAGGATCCTGGTTCCCTACAAGAATGAGAAAAGTTTTTGTTTGTTACATTTCCAAAGTTACAGCTCCTCGCACGTATGCTTCAACCTGAAGAACCACACAAAGGCAATAGAGGCAAAAGGGCCTGTGATCAGAATAGAAATCATAAATATATCAGCTTATTTTCTACAGAAACATTATGCCACGAAAGCTTTTAAAGCTAAGGAATAATTTCAAGTGACTTAGGAGCTTGAAGTCTCAATAAACTACATGTATAACCCACTACTTTGATTTCCAGAAGGAGTAAAGATCACGGGTCATTCTTCCAATGTTGGTTTTGAAAATGTTAACTGTGAAGGGCCCAGCCAATTCCCACTGAAATACTGTCAAGAGACAAAAGGATGCAGAACAGGTCTGATAAGAAGTAATGACCAAAGAGATCTTTGGGAAAGTAAGGATAAGCCCAGATGGGAACCCTTCATGAACAATTCATCTCGCAGGAGCAGGGAAGACCAACTGGTAAGACTGGTGGCAGAGAACAGTAGCCACCGTGTGAAAGTCTCCAGAGGGAACCTGTGGGCTCCAAAAACCCAAGGGGTTCTGGTGACAAGTGCAGCTGATAAAGTGGAACTGGATTTTTTTCACTGCTCTTCAGTTTAATTGAATGTTTTGTAGATGGAGAGTAACATTTGCAATGAGTTATAACAAATGTCGTCTTATGAAACCTCATGCCAGAATTGGATCCCTTTCCACAGTTTTGTAGAAAGAAAAGAAAGCTTCAGATAGCTTAACTTCTCAGTGAGATCTCATCTCCCAGTAAAACCCCAGTCCAAGAAAGTATTTTGTTAATACTTCAAGCACGTAAGAAGCTACAATAAAACCAAGCAGGAAAGACTCACAAAATGAATTATTTGCCCTGAATTCTTCTCCTGCTGTCATCTGCACAGCCTAACACACACTGCTGACTGGGTTTGGAAATGATAGCACACAGGATCAAAACAAATACATATCTGCCTCAATTACATTGAAGATTTCAGCAAAAATCTTTAGCTGTTGAGCCACCCCTCAGCCTGACATCTGACACAATTACACAGGGACCTTCCAAACCTGATGTCCTTCTCTTCCAAAACTGGCTAGCAGAGCTTCAGTCAAACATGTGCATGGAAGGAATGAGCCCAAGGATTACTGCTAACTACTGCTTCCCAGTACCAACCAATCTCCTGGAGGCAGCATCTCTTGGTGAAAGAAACAGACAAAGCTGGTAGACCCAAGACTGCTGTTTGTGCCAGAGTGGTAGTGTCTCCTGCTTAACCAAGTGACAAAGATATGGACAAAATCCAGGTAAGAAAAGAGATCAGCAATTCATAGGTACCTAAAGAGGAAACAATGAAGTACTTGAAAGGTAACAGAAATGTAGTCACATTAACATTTTGGAATCTGTGCAGAGTGCCTGAAAATGCACATTTTCCATTTGGATTCTCTTTCCAGAGAGGCAATTTCTGCTACTTCAGTTAATGTTCGAGGCAAAGAATTTTTTTTCTAGTCTATGCCTGATTGCAGCTGCATCAGATAATACCCAATGACTGGCTAATGCAATGGTCATACCTGCAGCACAGAGAGGTGTAGAAAAACTAAGAGAACCATACGACAAACTACACAAGGTAAGGAGGAAGAGGACTTACCACTCAATTTGCAATCTATCACCTCTTTCCAGTTTAGTCTCTCTCATCCCTGAACTGTTAGTCCAAATCTTAAAGTTACTTCAGCCTGACACCGCTTCTGTGTTGCTTGGCACAGAAATGAAAGCTTTAGCCCTTGAAAAGCAGCCATAACCTGCAGAAACAGCTTGTCTGGTTTGTGGAAGGAAGGTTTCCAGACTCATTACTTTGTCTAATATCACAAAATGGGTTTTCTATCCCTGCAAAAAAATTTCTCTGTATCTCCCAACACTCAGTTCAAATCCATCTATCCCCTGTATCAACAGGGACACTTTCTTCACTATCAAGAGTGAAATGGCATCACAGCTACCACAGATGAATTTGTTGGAATCTCCTGCTGTCTGCTTTTGGACTGAACTCTTGGCATTGATACGTTACAATCACAAGGAATGGGATCGCATCAGTTGAGGGCTGAAAACAATGGCTTCTGTGGAAAACTAAGAAGTGCCTTTATACATGTCCCTGTCCATATAAAATCTACAATCAGCACTCTCAACAGACACTGAACTGTCCTCAACACCCTTGTGTGCCTTCCACCTTGGATCACAACTTGATACCAAAGTATTAGTTCATCACACTGGTGTATCAAGCCCAGGTGAACAAGGGATCACTTCAGCACCAAGGCAGAAGAGACAATAGAAAGAGTGAAAAATCTATTTTCCTTCCTAATTTTTCTTGTCAGAGAGATAACATCATGAAATATGCACAAAGTTTAGAGTGATGTGTGGTAGCATGGGAAAAGGCAAGAGGGCCAGCCTGGGTGATGTGTAAGAAGCAGTGATGAGAAAGCAAGGAGAAAGAGTAGCAGGGGAGCAGCACCAAATAGTAGCCATTAGTTAGAGATGTAGTTAATGAAGATATATAGGCAAAGGTCACTCAGCAGAACATTCGCCATTAGAAATGTCATGAGTTTTCACTACAAATTTTGTTAAGACTTGTTAGCAGTTGAAGCATCTCCCATTTCTCACTTTACCCACACAACACACTCTCACATGCCACTGTCTCACAGGAATCCAAAAGATCTGTACGAAATGGGATAACTGAAAGAGTGGGAGCCAGTGCCACTTTACATTTATGTAGTCACTAGGTTCATTATAAAATAGGATCTTCCTGGCTTTTATTTGCTTTTATCATCATTTGACTTTTCATTATTCTGTTTAAGAGGTAGGAGAGCATCATTGCTCCTGATCTCTGTGCTCCCTGAAGCAGTAAAGTCTTGGAGAGGTGCTGAATTTAGGTATTGAAGCTCATCAATCCCAGATGAGGAACAAATCAAATATGGCATCTTGAACTCAAGACCAATAGACAAGAGCTTCCTTCCCCACTTGATGGGACTCCATACGAGCAGCCAACTCACATCACACATTAGAGCATACAACAAAACACCCCATCTGCCAAGTTGCAAATAGAGCGGTTGCTTGTTCCCTCCTACTGGAGATTCTCTCTGACACATGTTGGCAAAACTGTGCGTGTGGCTTTAAATGTCACTACATCTTCTCTCTCAGATCTGCAGAAGGGTTTATGTGCTGGAAAGCTTGCCTGAATTTTCTAGTTGCGTCAGCCCAATAAAAGAGCTGATCTCTTGCAACACATCTTACTTCACTGCTTCCCTCCATCCTCCTCTCTGAGGCTATTTTGTCTTTTCAGTATTTCAGAGACAATATTTTCCACATTTTTGCATTTCTATTCCAGACTTCAGTTCTAGAAATCACAGACCATAACTGCTAAAACAGCCTGACTCTTTCATCATGCTCAGAGGCTGTGTGCTCAGTAATATTGATCTTTTTTAAAAGGTTATAAACCTGAGTTATGAAATAGTCCAGCAGGGCCACTTAGGTAAATAATATTACATGTAGTTAATGGACCGATTGACTTTGTGATTGGATCCTTCTTTTAAGTGCTCTAGATCTTATTTACTAACAATGCCTGACTAAGCTTATACCTCCCACCGTTTGAGGAAATAAAACTGACTTTGTAACATTCTGCAGTGCCTTTTCTTCTGCAAAGGTACTCTCTTGTTCAAGAAAATTACTTTTTCCATCGAGTTCAGTGGGAAGCAGATTGCAACCGTCTCTCTGTTTCTCATGATGCCTTTTCATCTCATTCATCACCTTCTTGGTCAGAAGCATAAATTTTTCCCGATGCTTTTAAATGCAAAAAGGGCTACTGCTGAATAAATGTACAACCTCAGAAGTGTTTTACAATTATAAGATTGCAATGACCTTCTGGTGTATATGGCTGTGTAAATTCCCTTTAGTGAAGGCCCCGTGATCTCAGGAAGATTATATTCAGCTCATAAGTTATATAAGATTCATCATTCCCCTGGAATAAGGGCTTTCCAAAACTTGCAGGTTTGCAGTACAACACAAAAATGAGAAAACGACAGCTAATAAAATTGGAGATGAGTAATCCAGTTTCAGTGCCCGAGATGAGTGAAAGGGAGAGCACTAACAAAGTATGTGATCAAAATGCAAGGCAGCAGTCGCTCATGATTCACATTGGAGGATACGTCCTTAGAAGATGCAGAGAAAAATTCTTCTTAGAACATTTTTCACTCATCATCACTTCAAGCGTAGTTAAGAATACAACCAGACACTGGGGTACTGCACGTAACCTTCCCATCTGAGAAGTGTTTGTAAAAGAAGGCAACCTCAAACTTCAGATTATGAATTTACAGAAGCCAGAAGAAACACTTAAAATGTCATAACTTGACTCGAGTCCCAGCTGCAACTCTTTAACTTCCTGGGGAGGGTGACAATTATCAAAGATATATATGTTTGATTTGGAAAGGCCAACTCTTTGGTATAGTTCTCTTCCACTGCGTAATCGATTGATGAGTCATGACCAACTGCATATGGGTACACATATCTATATGTGTGTGTGTATAAAAATATCATTACAAAAGATACCATGCACATAGTACACTTGGAGACACTGTTTGGCTTAAGGAAATACCTGCTTCTCTCTGAGCGATCATTGAATCAAACTCACTTCTCAGTCTTCTGGCTTTAGGGTGCTATATCATGTCAGTCCAGGACATCTACAAGGCCATCTAATGCAGGAGGATGGAAATCCTGGCACAGATGAATTCTCTAGCAGATGAATAAGCTCTCTTTGCTGGACACAGCCTTACTGAGAGCCAGCATCACACCATAGCACAAACTTGCCCAGGAATGAAGGGAACATTGTGAAATTTACCACTTGCAATTCCACGTGCAGAGCCCTTGGTTTAACCCTGCCTCACACAGCTACATATGTATTTCACAGGAAAATAACAAACCCTGACACTCCACCAACATATGCTCAAACCCATGGGCAGAGCCTAAAAACCAGCACATAACAGATGCGACTCACGATGTCTTGGTAAAGAGCTGAAGGGCTCGCCCATGCTCTAGTGATGACTAAAACATAAGAAATCTTGAGGGAAGAACACCATGAAACTGGCCTCAGTGTCAGGCTGAGCTCTACAGGCCTGAAACATCCCATGGGTTTCCCAGAGGCTCCACCTCACCTTATGTCTGCAGAATCAAAGTCAGCTAGCTGGTAGCCAAAGCCACTATTTAGGATGGAAAAGAGATTTCGTTTTGGAGAGATGGAAAGTTCCATGACTATACTCATCTGCAGATGTAAGGAAAACTTTCAGGAAAAGATTTCTGCATTTTTTACATCTAACTTCTGTAGTTGGAAACAAAACTGACAAGTTTGCCAGCACACAAGCACCTTCTTCACTTCTGGACTGACCTGATCATAGGGAAGAACTCATAGCACAAGCCTAATTATTTAAAGTGAAGAGGTGTTTCATACTCGTGTCATTCCTTTTCAAGGCAACTATGACTACTGTTCTGCTCTTGCTAGGTTTGTCTACTGAATCTACTGCTTCAGCACTGGAATCCTTCCTAACTCTAGGGACAGGAGCAGACCATTGCTTCACAGGACCAACAGACCAGGATATTCTCAAAAGGCTCTTTGTTTTTGCATGGAGTGGCAGAGGTGAGGTACCACTGATAGCAATGATCATCTGTAGCAATCCAGAAAAGTAACTCTTCTCTCTTTTGCCCTCAGTGGTTCTCCCACCTTCACCTGATGTTTTCCTCAGCAGAACTGTATTTCAAAAAGGTATCATCTAGATATTTGAGTTTTGTACATCTGTGACTTAAATAAGCTACTTTGACTTCAATGGGAAACTTGTTAAATGTGTATTTTAATGTCTTCCAGCTGTATTTAAAATACACAGTGTAACAACATTTCAACAGATACACAGTCACTACATTTTGTGGGCAGGCTGCTTAATTTATCTAAATGAGTAATGCCCTGAGTTTTAACAGTGCATGGGAAAACACTTCCTTGGAAGACTCTGCTTTGCCACGGAGGAAAAACATTTGTACTCGCCTGGCTCAGCTCAGCGTATTTCTGTAACCTGCTCTTAAGGCCTCTTGCCTGAACAGGATGTCCTGGCAGCACAAGAGGGTGAAAGCCATCAAGGAAACAGTATTTAGGAAACCCCTTGCTTGTGCTATAACCTTTATTAGCTTCATTAGTTTCAGTCTAATTGCACAGAAGTTGCAGCATTTCACATTCATCTGGACAAGCCCTAGAAATATAGGCTTAAGCCAGAATCCGTTACAGTCTGCATTCAACCTGGTAGGAGGCTGCTCAGCCTTATACTCTAAACAAGTGAATTTCAACAACAAACAGCACCTTTTCTTGGGAAATGACAGCAAAAGCTAATACCAAGCTTGGCTAAAGTTATCAAGCAGCAAATCTGTTCTGCACACACACGTATGGTGTTTGTTGCTAATATGTTTGAAGTCAGAGAGCTTTCTCTGGTCTCTGGACAATAATGAGCTAGTCCTTGCCGTTGTGATCCACATGCACTCCAAGCACCTTCAGAACATGGGTCATCCCTGGCTTCAGGACAAACAGCATCCCTGGCTATCTCCAGCTCTATCAGTGTGGTTTTTGCAGGGTCTACATAGCCTATACTTAGTTTCATCTGTCCTGAAGGCAACACACTGAGGAAGGTGGGGGAGTGGAGGTGGTATTGAACCATCCCTGGAATATTTCAGCATTACCTCAACAAAAATCAGTCTGGGCTACTAAAATGGCTCAAATGACTTCCAGGTGATAGAATGGCTGCAGCACACACTTTTAGTTACTGTTACAATCATTTTTAGTTTGTAATTCTTCCACTTCTTTCCAGACAGCCATCACACAGGTGGGAATAAAATAAAAATATACCACTGTGAGGAGCTTAAGGAAAAAAAAAAGTCCTGAAATACATTCATAGTATGCCTCTTTGCAAATGCAGACAGAATAGGAAGCTTATTTTTTCTGTCTGATGTCATTGCTCTGTCCCCTACTCTTTTGAGATGAGCTGTCTATTAATTTTCCACCATCGAATAACAGAAAAGAGATGACAACTGAACTGAGAAATACCGTCAAGCAAGCCTCCCCGTTGTCTCATCTGCCAATGCAGCACTAATATGGCATGGCATCATTATCATCTCTGTGCTCTGTGTCCACTGTTTCTGTGCCTGCTGCTTCTCATCTTTAGATGCTGCAGCTATTGAAGTTCCCACTATCACTCAATGAGCATTGTAATAATTTCTTTGGTCAACAAGATAACCTGTGAGCAACGTCTCCAGGAGGGCTGATGGCAAGTTAGACCTGCCTCAGCCTGGCTGAAAGTGCAAGTAAACCACTCAGTTGCAAAAGGAAAAGACAAGATTAAGGTACAGTTGCCAGGATGAGGAAAGGGCAGCAGCAGCAAGCTATAAACAACCAACAGCGACAGTTGTTTAAGCTCTGTTTCTCGTCTCAGTAATGAGTGGATTTATTTGTGGTTATCAGTTGCCTTTTCTGAACAAGCTCTGCTGGAACTGTTTTCATTGGTATCCTGTAAAAATACAGTCAAGAGCCAGTGTATGCAGCAGTCATCACCTGCGGGCCCCCAAGCTGACCGTCTCTGAGGTTATGATGCTGCAGTAATTCTAGCTTGGGCTCCATTTAGTTTTGCTCCTAATTTTGTCATTCAAACCAGACTGGAGGTTCTTGGAAAGAAGAGGAAAAATCATGTGCTCAATTATCACACAAATATTTACCAATTGCAAAGAAAGGCTGTTTCAGCACTTCTGGCCCAGTACAACAGAACAATACTGTGTTCACCTGTAGCACCTTTAGGAGATGAAAATGTGCAAGACCCATGAATACTGCTTCCCTGAGTTAGTTTCCAAATTGTGGTACAGAGAGACAGATTAACAGCCAAATTCCCTGCAGGTACAACACAAGGAATCTGTGCCCCAAGGGCAGTGAGCACTTTGTGGTCATTTGCACAACTGAGACCAAAAAGAGAACTCTAGGAGGCCAAGGAGCACTCTGTGGAAAACAAACAAGCTTTCAGACATCTCTCCTTTCTAAAACCCTCACAGGAGAAAAAAAAGGATTTCCAGACAGAGGAAGACAATCTTGAAAATCTCAAATATTTAAAGTATTTAGAGGAGGTGACTGATTTGAATGCAGCAGAACTCAGGTGTGGGGGCATTACCTCTCCTTCACTAGCAACAGCTGGGGACTGTGTCCTCCCCTCCTGTGGCTGCCTGTGCAGCTTCCCTGCTATGTTAGAGCCTGGCTGGTTCAGACACACCTCATCAGTAAATCCTGTAGTCTGAGCCACCTGGATGGTTGCAGGGCTGAGAGAGAGCAACATGTCTAGAAGCAAAAGGTCTTACAGCACACATCACTAAACATTACAGATCACAACAGCCGTACAATCACAGCTTATCTCAGTTGTGTTTTTGCACAAGTCAGACCTGGTCCTAAGCCCCCCTTACTGCCATTTCTGTCAAGACAGCCTCTTGACAAAAGGAGTGTCTTGGCTATGCAGTAAAGTGGGGTACTTTATGGGAGGTTGATATATCATACATAAAAAAGACAGAGAAATCTTCATAGAAAGTGGGAGGGAGCTTCCCCTGACAATGATAATACAATGGAATAGCCTGCAGATAAAATAAAGAAGCAAAGCCAAATCCTAGATCATTAGATAGCTCAGGAAAGAGCCTAGAACTGCAAACTGGACAGTTTTTGAAGACCCACAGAAAGGCTGGAGGAGATAAAACCACACTCATTTAAAATGGAAAAACGTTGTTCTCAAGAGAATGAAGCTGATGAATCTAAACGACACCAAAAAGTGCTGCACAGATGTAAAGCAGCATGCAAGAGGTGTAACACTGTTGTACTGCTTGTAAGTAAAGAAACACAGGTATTTCCTTCTGCTAATGCTCTAAGAAGGTTCATGAGTAATTTCTCCAGCATAAAACTTGTGTATTCAGCTACCAGATTGTCCTTACACAGTCAGAGATTTCAGCCAGAGATTTGTAGGAGTAACCATGTTATTCCTTAATCTTTGCACACTTACATTGTGCTCTTACATTGTTACACCCATCCCTTACATGACTTTTCAGGCACACATATAAAAGTACTTTCCAAAGGACAGAGAGCACTCATCCTCTCCAGGTACAGACAGGAAATCTGCAGCAAACACGAGTGCTTTGACTTGCTCCATCCTTTCATGACAGCAAGTGATAATTGGCCAGAAGTGCCCATAAATACACATACCCATACACAGATATGTTTAGCTCAACACGTGAAACAGATCCTTTGGTGTCTGCTGAGACAAGCACAACGCTAGAGCGATATGGAGTCAGAATGCCTCCAAGGAGCTGAGTCACTGAGCCTCTTTATAGGGATGAGGAATGCTCTTCCCCTGCCCTACTGTTGCCTTCTACCTAAAGAGAACCAAACAGGACCTTTGCTCTGCCCACATCTGCCTTCAACTCTATGTTTAACAGGAATACTGCAGTCTTTCTTCCTTTGGCTCAAGTCTGAAGTTGGCAGAGAGTTCTACCCCATCATCTTGCAGTGGAAATCTTTAGGCACTCTTTTCCAATCTCCTAGCAGTGACTGCCTTCTCCCGGGGCCCATGCCTTCATGCTGGGCAGGAGCTCTGTCCCATGAAAGCTTGCACAAGAAGTGATAATAAAAAACTGAAATGTCTCACCTTACCAGGGAAACATTTTCTTTTCAGTATTTCACAGAGCTACTATGTCATATGCTGAAAAATCTGCAGGATGTTACCTTGGGAATCAATCCCTGGTCTTCCTAAGGGGAACTTCTCACAGGGGCATAAGAGGCTTTTTTCTTCCTCTTGAAGTTTTTATCTGCAGTATAACTTACTGTTGATGCCTGGGGTTTGTGTGTGTGTGTGTGTTTTCTTTCTTCAAGATTCTATTCTAAAATGTTCTCCTATTTTCTCTTTGATTTAATTCTGCCACTTGCCTCCCCGTTAAGTGTTCAAGATACCTCAGCTTTCTAGAGACATCTGAGGTGAGGCTCGTCAGTTTTTCTTCAGAAGAGATTTATTTTATATGCTCTCAGTTTTGGGCTCAGCTACAGTATAACTGCAGGGGGTTCATGTTTAAATTGAGCTGTATTCCTCTGGCTGCAGGAGTGGGCCTATGAAAAGGAAACACACAAATCCATAAATAAGGCTTGGAATGATTTCACTGCTCTACTTAATGCCGACATTTGCAAGCTCTGTTTTCCCAAACCTCTTGCTTCCAAATTCCTGCACCTGCTAATTTGTTAATTCTGTTTTCAGTGAGTTTAGGTTTGTGTGTTCTTAATTATGCTAATGAAGAATAAACCATTTAAAATATTAATGTTTTGCAAACTTTAAAAAGAAAACAGCTAACAAATACCTTGCCCCTGGGTCTGTCTTCACTGTTGGTTTCACAGACTAGTCCCAGGCATCACTTTTTCTCTCCTATTCTCTTCAGTGACATGTCCTGTTCTCCCTTTTTCCCTCTTCCTCCCTCTCAGTTCTTTTCTGACAAAGCTTCACTCTGCCCTTTGCTGTCTGTTATCTGCTGAGAGGAAGATCTTACAAATCACCCCTGAAATGGTAATTACAATGGCTGTCTCTACTAGTTTTCTTCTCAATACTGAGCTCCTCTTCCCCTCCAAGGCTCTGTAAAGGCCATTCACTTCACTCTCTTCCAGCTGGCACTCATATCTGATGTCTGGAACCTGCTGGGAGTTACTGGGATACCACTGACCTCTGTTCCCCTCCTGTTCTTTGGGCATCTCTCAGGTATCTCTGCCAGGCAGTAAAGTTACATCTGCAGCAATGGATTGAGACATGAGACAATGTGTGGTCCTCACAAGGCAGTAGCTGTGGCCTCTCCTCCTCATGCACCTACAATTTTAACACACTGCTTGTCTGTTCTCCCTGAAGATCACTTTGCAGAACTGGTTTATATTTTCCCGTTTTCTACATAAATAGGACAGATCATGATAGACATACGATAACGATTGTGATTTACTGCACAAGAAAGGAATAGTGAGCACGTCCACCTGCAGAATGTCTCCATTCTTGGCTTCTTGGGCTTTCTTCCTGTATGTGCATTCCTGGTGCACCTTTAGCTGTGCTTTTTATGTGCCTGTCTTTCCTGGATGTCTACGCAGAGCTGCTATATTGCAGATATACAACATGTAGGATATCATTCTCATCATCTCCCTGGCAAGACAGCATTGTTTCTTACAGTACAGATGGCTTATCAAATACTGATCTCTGCCAATGGAGCAGCCATGCACTATCTGGAAAGTGACTCTGAAAGGAATCGCTTTGGCATTAAGATTGAGATTGAGGATAAACTACACCACGCAGTCAGGGCTGAGCAGGCCTCGAGAAGGCCATGAAAGCAGTATCACTCTTAGCAGCTTATCAAGGAGTTGCTTCACCCCAGGGGAGCAGTTTTCCCCAGAGCTGTGTGCTCTCCATGACTGTTCAGTCTGCACAACTAGACTACGCTAGATTACAGTCATGCCGTGCTTGTCACTTCCTTGGGAGTCTAGCCACATTTGCTGGGGTTTATTTTCAGCCCTGAGCTTTGGGAGTTCAATAATTACATGAGAATGTGTTCTTCTAGAAAAAAAAAAAAAGTTTCTAGCCTCTAGGGTGTGAAGTAAAGAGTGTGAGTCACTGAGTGAACTTCATTGAGGCAAAAACCAGACAGAAAGTGTCCCAAATTCTCTAGGTTTAAAAAAATCTCATTAACTTTAAGCTCAAGTTTGCAGAGCTGAGGTTTAGGGCAGAGAGGGGAGAAACGGAGCTTTTGAGCCCATGGACTTTGTGGTTCTCTGGCTGTTTGATTTGGGCATGCTGGAGCTTCTCTTGCAGGGCACAACATCACCTTCTCAGTAAGCCTGTTCCCGGCTGGTAGAAAAAGAGCAGCATGGTCCATGCAGCAAGAGATGTCTTTGTGCTCAGCTCTGGTACCAGGCAGGTCAGGCCAATGATGGCAATTTTGTACACTGACTCACACCTACACACTTTAAGGATTGCCAGCTCTGCTATTTATAAAACTAAAAGAGTGTTATCACTCAGTCAACACAGTGCAGAAGCATCACTGGGTATTCTCCATGAAGACAGTTTTCTAAGTCCATTAGATCATGCCAGCTAGATATTACACACCCTTGCTCACAGGTAGCATCAGAGGATCTCTTTGATTCAATCAGATAAAACAGCCACCAATTTAACAGCACTTCTGGCAGAGGATAAATACAGTTCTGTACATGCCTACTTACAGCCAAGGCCTGCTGAAGCTTCTCTACTCCAAGACACCTCTATCAGTGCCATGCAGAGCTTTAAATCAGCTGAGAAAATATGTTACACACTAGACAACTTTATTTAAGCACAGGCATAACTGTGGCTGTAGACAGAAATGCAAGCAGCTTGTATATTACCAAACAGGCACTAATTTCAATTTTCTCTCCTTTTTCTTTAAAGCCCTGGGCCTAAGAGCCCTTCTCTTGCAAATCCTTGCTTACTGGCACACTTGGTTAGGGCTCCCTGCTAAATAGAAAGCATCATCATACCATTTTCTAACTAAAGAAAAGCCAGAGACACTACCAACAGACTTCAACAGCAAGCTCCAAGCCCACACCTTAACGACTGTCTGACAGCTGAACTACATGTGGAAGACTGTAGAGGAGAGCAAGGCTTCAGGGTAGCACAGTTGTTTTCCCAATTGATGTTTTCCACAGAACAAGGCACTGGAGCAGCAGATGTACAGTGATGATGCACAGCTAGTCTCTCCTGACAGGCATTGTTCTCTCAATTCCTTGTTTTCTTTTGCCTTTCTCTTGCTTTTTTTGGCCTCGATTTCTTATCTGAAAGCTTTCATCTCCAGCGACTGTGAGGTCTGAAAATGCAGGTATCTGATGTTTAGACAGCTACAGGAGTTAGCAGAGAGCCTGGGAAAGGAACAAAAGGCTCAGAGAGGTTTGAACAGTCCCATCCATTCCAATAAAGGGCCAATTCTGGGACATGATCACAGAATCACAGAATAGTAGGAGTTGGAAGAGACCTCTAAAGATGTTCAGTCCAACCCCACTGGTAAAGCAGATCCACCTAGATCAGGAAAGTAACAATGTTGATTCCAATCCCAGTCCTTATACAAGAAAGGAGATGCAAAGTTACTGGGTTACATTTAGTTATCTTTCCTACCTCACCTTGCTTGTGAGATGTCTGAAGACACTTTCACCCATTGTGCCCCACCTAAAAAGAGCTGTGTGAACAAAATTTGTACAAGAAGCAAACAGAAAGGGAACAACGTTCATGTTGTTCAATGAAACGCAGAGAATTGAATCATGCAAACTGCTGCAGGGACCACTGCAGATGTCAGGCACAATTCAGATGTCATTTCGCCTGGCATATTTTTGCGAGTAGAGATTGGAGGGGCACTTCCACCTCTTGCTCGCTTGGTCTGACCCCACTCCTGGACTCTGAACTACCTCCTACTGAGAATACAGTGTTCACCATGTAATCTTCCCTCCTGAGACTTATTTCCGGAGGAGCAGGTCTTTTGACATTGACTGCAGAAATGACTATGAACCTAAGATCCCCACCATCCAGCTACGTGAGACAGCTTTCTGCAAACCTTCAATGCCGTCAGGAGGGCTGGGCATGACCTCTGGGATGACTGCAGAAATAGCATCAGCACCTCAGCTGAGTTGCTCACAGATCACTAGGTCTATGGCAAAACAAGAATGAATGAATGTGTGGGCAATAAGATTAGTTCCCAGCTCTGCTCTGACTTTGGCTTCTCATGTCAATTATGTGACGGGTCTGGCAGTTCCCACCAGAATCAAGTCTGTCTGTTATAAAGTATCCTCCATCACATGTGGAGAAATGAAAAGTGGGTAAAATCCTTAGGGTGTCTGAGAGCTTCTGAGTTGAAACAAATTCTAGCTAGGAGTTTCAGCAGCAGCATTCAATCTATCTGACTGCCACATCCCCCTGACAGTCAAACTGCAGATTTTTTTCACTGCCTTTCTGAGGCACCTCTGGGCAAGTAGTTTCTAATATTTGCACTTCTCTATGTGTCTCCCATTTGATTTTAGAGCACATGACATCACTGGTGGCCACAGGCCCTGGTCTTGGTTGCTCTAACAGGAACGTATCTTGCTTCTTGGAGTAATTTTTTGCCTTCCCCCCGGCTTCGATCACTTTCTTTCACTGCTCAGCTCTCATTTTCAAGATACTGTCAGCACTCTTCTCTTACCAGACACATAAAGCACATAAAGTGTCTGATTAAAAAACAGATCCAAAAGGCTAAACCCAGCTTGTATAACAAGCAACTGGCAAAGATACTAAACAAAGGCCTGGATATCTTTTCTCACATTTTCAATGGGCACGGGCGTAACGACCATGTACAGTTCTATAATTTCAAGCTCCATGGTTAGTTTTACATGGGGTTTTTTTTGGTTTGTTTAATTAGCTGTTAGCATTCCTGAACACCATCCATTAAATTTTATTACCCACAATCAAGTTTTCGTAATAGAATGGCAAAAATTACTGTATCCATGGAAGACATGATATGCTGCATGCATCAGTGCAAGGGAAAATTGGGACTTTCCTCATATTCCTGAGCAGTTCCTAGATGGATTGTATGATGTATTGAAATTCTGAGCCTGATTTTGCTTGAGGATACATTGCCACAGATCTAAACCGAATTATTTGATTATTTTTTTTTAATAACCCTGTGTCTGTACTGGCTTGTTCACATACAGGACTTCATTTGGCTTCAGTGTTCTCAAAACCTTCTCATTTTTCAGGTCTCTTTCTGTAACTTTAATAAAGAAATGGTTTTGTATTTAGTAGCTACTTTCAGCTAGCACATGCATGAAAAACAAGCAAAAAAACCCACAATGAATTTTTTACAGTGATGAACTAAAGCCAAATGCTTCACAATGTACCGAGGTTACATCTCCTAGGCCGTGTGTTCTAAGTGACAGGATGGACCTGAAGTATCTTTTTGTTTAATGATACTGTTACTTGCAGCCTAGCTATCTCTCCTCAGCTTCTTCAGTCACTGTTTCTCTGAGATTTTCATCCCCTGCCCATTAAAAACCTTTGCACAGCACAGCTCTCAAGTGGGAAGCTAGATTCAGCATAGACTTTCCTGTGCCCTCCAGCCCTCTGAGGAGCCCTTGCATTCTCTTTTTAAACCCAATTCTGCTGTCAGTGAAGACTTCTTTCCAGTTTTGTCTAAAACGCATTAGATCAGTTGCTTTCTATTTGCTTTCTTGTTTGCACATCTTTGTGTCAGAAGGTCTGACTCTTTCCTTCCAGAGCAGCTTTCAGAGCTACAGTTCAGGTCCATCTTTACTGATTTCTGATCAAAGCACAGTAGTGTAGATCCTACCACGAGCAAGAACCTCTGACAACCATAAATACTGTTCTCCTGTGCAGCGCCTCTGTGAGAACAGAAGCCTGCAAAAGCTGATCCAAACACACACATTACTCTTCTCCAGCTTTCATACAGGCATATACAAGCATGGAAAACTATAGGGCATCCATCAGTTACGTCCACAAAGGGTTCCTTAATTTTAAGTAGTGGCAAAGCTATTCACATATTTAGCTCTCTCTCCCCACAATGAGCAAGGGATGCTCTTGTCACTGCTCATCCTCCAGTTCTCAGGGCAAGGAACTCATCTACCCCTTCATCAGCCTTTCTCCTTGCAAGAGGGGAGTTTCAGATGGAATGAGAACTGCTGCATCTCTTAAATGTCTCAGTGCAATCCTATACACTCAGGAATTTCTCCCGTCTCCTAAAGGTCACACTCAAAGTCTTCTACAATGAATTCATTCCATGTCAACTTAGTAAGTGTCCCCTCTGAAAGAATCCAAACACTTTTGTGTTTGTTAGAAATTAAACTATTTGAACACACAGATTGTGGGTTTCTTCTCACTGGTTGCCTCTGTATTTCCATGGGGAGGATGAATGATGAAGGAGACAAGGGCTATAAGCTCTGGGCTCTACCCACATCATCATGGTGACGACACCTCATTCCTCTGCTCTGCTTTTGCTTCAAGTTCTGCCTTAAAACGATTGAAGGTTCTGCTTGCTACTCACCTGACTGACCCTGGCATACTGCTGAGCATCACACCCTGCACTAGCTGTGGCATCTTTGTTCTCTTTGTTCCCATAACATCTGCTTGCATCCTGCCCGCACACTCTGGCAATGAGAAGGAAGGCACTACAGTCCTTGCACTTTTCCCCAAGGCCAGGCCTTGAGGCTCCAAGTGGCATTTATTCAGAGGATGCAATTTGGAGGGAGTCCAAGTTGCAGATGCTTTTCTGCCTCAAGTCTTTCTTTTTCCTCCTAGTACTCTGGATTTTTGTTTCACCCCCACGGTGTCACAGAACAGTCCACCTGCGCTTAGTCATGGATGACTTATTTCCCTTGTCGAAATCTAAGTGCTTTGCAAAGGGTATATTCTGGACCTTGAAATAGGTTGTTGGTGGGTTTTTTTGGTAAGGATTATTGCTCAGTTTCTTTGTGCTTTGAGTTTTTTGTGGTGCTTTCAATGACAGCAGCACTCAAGCTCACTCTGAATGTGCTAGGTCAAGTGAAGCAGTGTCCCCCTTAGTTAGTGACATGCCCTCTGAAGCCAACAAACCTGCTCAACGTGCCAACGCTAATACCAGTCTTAAACCTCTGCTGACTTGGCCAAGATAACACACATTGCCTTAAAGGAGAGTGGTGGGGGTGGGTTTCTGCATGAAAGAAGCCAGACTCCTCTGAGAATTCCCCTATATTTCAAGCAAGCTACTGAGTCTCCTTGGAAATCGTTTGCAGGACAGTTCAGGCCGTTACACAGTGATTATTGCCTGGTGTTTTGCTATACAAATGGTTCCACAAATGTTAACTTGGCTGACATTTCAGGTTGAAAAAGTCAAATGCTATCCATATGTTTCCCAAATTTCATTCTGGACTTCAACATTCTGTAAAAGAGAATGAGGGGCAGTGATAGCTCTAGGGATACTGCATTCCTGCCAAGGATCCTACAGTTCAAGCTGCCCCAAAACAAGTGCAAACTCTGAAACAGATAATGCCACAGAAAGCAGAAAGCTGTCATGAAATGCTCAGCAGATCTCAGCTATCCTCTCCTTAAAGCTGAAAAGAGGTGAAATCACTCAAACAAACAAACACTATCCCTCCCTGGGGAAAAAAAGCACAAGATTGCTCACTCTGGTCTGTGTAGTGTTTGAACTACACTCCCAAAGCCACTGCACCAGTCACTGAGGCAGGCAGCCTCTGAAATATGTTACTGACAACAGAGCTGTTTGTTTGCCATCTCCAGCCTAAACAGGAATGACATTTCTGTTGCAGTGCAGTAAAAGGTTAGCACTTGCATAAGCTGATAAATGGGAAGTCAAGGTGACTTTACGTATTACATTAGCATAGGACTGCAAATCCTTAAGGCACACAGAGAAGTCTAAGCAAGCAATACAAGCAACTACAGCATTGCAACTGAAAACATCTCAGGGAAAATCTTCCCTTTACACACATAAAACACGGGACAGAATCTTATACTATGTCTGCAGTCTGCTATGCTCAGGGCAAAGACACACAGCAAACCACTGCTGAGGTCCAAGGGATGAATAGTGACAATTAACATGGGAGATGCTTTTCCTGTGATATTATTACTTTCCATTAAGTTGAACAAAAAGACAGAAGTTCTGGAAACAGTGTCTTACTGTAATGCCTGCATGATTGGATGAATAAATTTGTTTTAATTAAATGCTTTTTTTTTATAGCAGGCTGTAACCAAACATTGTGAGAAAGTGAGAAGCTGATAGTTGGCTTTGAGATTTCAAGTAACTTTTTCCTAATTAAGCTTGTATATATTTATGTCATTTTAGTGCAAGAAAATACTTAAGAGCTCTCCTTTCTTTTAACTTTCTTTTCTATTTTGCTTTCTAATACTAATTATTAATTTACTGTTGTACTGGTTTCAGCTGAGATGGAGTTAATGTCCTTCACAGCAGCTGGTACAGGGCTGTGTTTCGGATTTGTGCTGCAACAGTGCTCGATAACACAGGGATGGTTTAGTGCATGCTGAGCAGGGCTTACACAGGGTCAAGGCCTTTGCTCCTTATCCCACCAGGGAGGAGGCTTGGGGTGCACAAGCAGCTGGGAGGGGACACAGCCAGGACAGCCAACCCCAACAGTCTTCAGTGATATCCCAGACCATATGACATTGCGCTCAGCAGATAAAGCTGGGATAAGGAGGAAAGGAGGGAATGTTTAGAGTGATGGTGTTTGTCTTCCCAAGTCCCCCTTCTGTGTTCTGGATCCTTGCTGTCCTGTGGATGGCTGAACACCTGCCTGCCCATGGGAAGTGGGGAACAAATCCCTTGTTATGCTTTGCTTCTGTGCACCACCCTTTGCTTTACCTAGTAACCTGTCTTTAACTCAAATCACACATTTTTTTCACTTTTATTCTTCAGATCTCAGTGGGGGTGAGAAATGTGAGCAGCTGCGTGGGGCTGAGCTGCTGTCTGGGGTCAAACCACACCAGCTATGCTCTTTCCTCACATTTCTGTAGCCAAACCAGAGCCAAATTGTTTCAAATGCATCTTAAGTATTCTGAATTTCATTCTGCTCATGCAGATTCACTTGTCTTGCTGACATCAGTGACATGATTCCTAACCGCACGGGCAAAACTGAAAAGAGAAGCGACTATTCTGGACTCCTTCCTGCTTCGTTACGTTGGGCTGACGCCATTGACTGGACTCACCAAATTAAAACTCTCCTCTAACTCAGCAGGGAAGGTACTGTGAAGCTTTGGTAGCACATCAAAGTATCTGTATGCTTTGCTTCTCGTTTCATGTACCTCCAATGTAGTCTATCACATGCTGTTACTGAACTTCTTCAGTTCTCAGCCCCAAAGGCTACTAACGTTTATAGTTAGTCTACTGTCACTCTCACTTTGAGGCTCTATCTTCCCTACTCAGCACCCTCAAAAAAAAGCAAGAGAAGAAAATATCTGCCAGTTTAAGAGTATGAATCTATCCATGTCACCAGTGCTTTGCTGGGCAAAAATGAGTGCAGCAGGGGAGCTTTAGGACCTAACAAAGCACAAATTCATAGGACCATCTCCTGGCACCTTAAATATCTGTATGCAGAAACAGGGAGTCTTGGTGACAGGAAACACTGAAGGGTGCTCTGCAAAGACAATATTGACAGGAGGGTATAGAAAACCTACAGGTTATAATATGTTCCTGGTCTGTAACAAATACAAATAGAATTCTTTATTGAAACAATCCCATGTGGTTGGGTTCTAGTATTTCCTATGGGCTAAATCCATGTTCTTCTGCCCTGTAAGCTCTCCCCAGCTGCCCAAAGATGAAAGGCACTGTCAGCAGTGATGCAAACACATACCAGCTTTGTCTAATGAGAACAGATGACTGGGTTTCCACCAGGAATAGTCCATGACTTTGTGGTATTCATCAGTCCCCAAGGACTGGAGCACTCATGCAGTCATTCTCCAAACATCTATGAAAATGGGAGATGACCAAACTAAAAGAGCTTTTGGTGCTCAAACACCCTTCTGTGTCTCCAGCATCCTCAATGCACAGAGGTGGTCCATGTAGGATAGAAAATTCTTCAGTTTGAGGATGCTATTTCCAGGATTCATTTTTTATGTGTAAGAGGTTCTCTTTAGGATCAACCTGAAGGATTTGATAATGATAATTGATCCATATGGATTCAACTGGAGTGTTGCATGAAAATCAATAGATCAGGCCTCTGGATCCAAACCAAGTTATAAAAAGAATGAATTTAAATGAGAAAAGAGTAAGTCTACTTATGTGTTGGTTAATTTGGAAACAAACCAATACTTTTGAATAGCATCAGTTATCCATGATATTTATACATGATCTTTCCTATAAAAGACTTCACTTCCACTGAAGAGACTTGCCCATATTCTTCACTTTTCATATCTGCAGATCAAAACTGAATCATTTAGCCTTGCTTTGGGCTGACTTTAGTAACAATAAGATTGATATCTGTGCAAT
This sequence comes from Urocolius indicus, assembly GCA_013401255.1. Classification (NCBI taxonomy): domain Eukaryota; kingdom Metazoa; phylum Chordata; class Aves; order Coliiformes; family Coliidae; genus Urocolius; species Urocolius indicus. The sequence continues at coordinate 498,209 of WBNH01006823.1, read as the reverse complement.
CGGAAAAAAAAACCAGTCTGCTTCACAGCTTGATTCATTCCCCAACATCCAGCAAGACAGAGGCAAAGAATCAGCCTGCATGCTTTTTCTACAAGCTTCTACAGGCACTTTTTCTACAAACTCTCTTGCTTTGAACCTCCATCTAAGAGTGCTTCATATTAATTTCACAAATATCCTACTTCATGTTCCTTCCTTCCCAATTGCCAGTCCCATTTTAGCACTGGATACGTTCGGTATTGAGTTCAAGCTGGTCGAAACTGCATCACTGCTCATGGTCTCTTTGTGGGAAGTGGGCTGGGCTTTGTGCACCCTGCCTGAAGCCTCAATTCTTTAGGATTTGATTCCCCATTTAGTATTCACAAAGGCGTGTTGTATATGTTGGGGCTATAAAAGATGATTAAAACAGGAACTCATCCATCACTGAATCTACACAGCATATTGGTATCCCTGGTGTAACCACGTTATTAGCAGCACACTGTTCTTTTGCTTGTGAATTAATAAACTGAACGCAGTGACAGCTTTGTGTGGCACAGCATCAAGCAAGCAAAAAAACCTGGCTTTGACTTCTTGGTCTTGCATGATCATGTGTACACCACTGTGTTTCTTTTTCCTTGCCTGTAAAATGGGTGATGCTGCTGCTAATCTATCCTAACTCCCGTTAAGAGGCTCAATCTGTAAAGCTGATTTCAACAGCAACTGCAATATGGGCACAGTATTAATACCATTTAACATATTTCAGAAATGAACAAGAACTAAAAGCCTAATTCCATTTCTTTTGAAGTCTGCCATTTTCTTCATAACGCTCCAACTTTTAAGCATAGGAACATGCTACAGATCAGACCTCACTGCTCTGTGACTGCAGACTGCTGTGTGCCCCAGCATGGACCCACTCATGCATGGTTATCACTTGAAAAGGGAAGAAACCCCACGCTGGAATGTGTGCAGCAGCACTCAGCTTGCCAGTGTTACTGGAGAGCACCTGAACAGAGCAGGCTCTCAGGCTCAAGCATCAATGTCTATATCAAGAAAAGTCATATCCTGTGGCGGCCCAGATTTTTCTACATGCATCACAGAAAGTGAGAAACCAGTCCACCAGCCATGGCTGGCAAAAATGCGTTTGGCCAAACATCCAGGAATACCAGTGCCATCTGTAGAACTTGGATCAGTTTTTAAATGACCATAAACAACAACAAAGCCATCTAACAATGCAGTTGCTGTGAATAATCTGACAGCAGAGATTTGATGGGTTCTTGTGGTCTTACCCTGGTTCAAATGTAGGAACAATCAGGCACAGGACGCTTTGACAGCACTGCAGTCTCAACGCTGCAAGTTTGGCAGCTAAAGGACTTCAGCCAAGCAGAATAACCAGATTAAAGGACTCTTTAAAAGAGCACTGTCACGAAAAGGCCTATGTAGCAGCACTGCAGAAATCACATCTCTGTGACTCTGTCTGGAGCAACTCCTTAGTTCCCTTCACCTCAGCCTCAATGTAAAACAACTCACTTGGTTTTCATCCAGCCATTTGTAACTCCATGCTTGCCAAGGGTTGAGCGTGAACACAGTCCCAGCTCCTGGGCTAAGTCAACTCCCATTCTGGGAGGAACAAAAAGATGCTTCTGATGAGGTCACCTCCACGAGTCACCTGCCACACTGGTGAAGGTGGGTGTCCCTGCTCCACATGCACACCTCTGGTCACTAAGAGGAAGTTCTGCTTGCAGAAGCAGGAAAAAAAGAAAGGCTCTGACCCTAAAAAAGTAAACAGACAAAACAGCCCCAAACTGTTCTACTCTGCATAGGCCACTGCCACAGGGGAGGGACTGTTTGTTTCCTGATGACTTTTGTGTTAGAGAGAAGGATTAATCCAAATGTGCATGGAAAGGTCATGGCAGCAACCCCACTCCTTCATTACATCCCAAACACTTAACTCTCAATTTGTGACCAAACAGACCTAATAGCTCTGAGAAATCTGACCTTTCTTCCATATGAGAAAGACCAAACAGACTTTGGGCCAAGGTCACCCTTGTGTTGGTGGCCTGAATCACAAGCTTCCTTTTTCTTTCCCCAGTCCTCTGCTGAGTGATTTAAATACCAGGCTCTTGGCTTCTCTAGATGCTCCATTTTGTATAATATTGTAAACTTCTGGGGCTTGGTGACTGTTATGTTTCTGGACTGGAGTGACATTTTGAGAACCTGTAAGGATTCTGAAGGAATAACTCCTCCATTTTCTGTCTCGTTCTATTCTTGAGTACATTCAAATCTTTGGCAAAATCAGAAGATAACCCTGAAAGATCTGCTAGTGACCTGATGCACTCTACAGATGCATGGCCAGTGCAGACAAACTATTTTTGACTGGACATGATCAGAAAACCTTGCATGAAAAGCTAGACGAGTTCGAAACTACCTACCTCTTCCTCTCATCCATTGCAGCATCCTGCATATATTACTTTCAGCCAAGCCAGTCTTCAACTTCGTTCTTTTCCCAAATTATTTCAGTCACCCAGGGGTTTATGTGGCTTCTGTGGACAGCAATGGGTTTATTTTTGGGAGGGGTGTCTACACGCCCCGATTACATTTTGTGCCAATAGCTAATGTGATGGCTTGTTGACTGCTGATATTCATACCCATGTCTTTGACAGGCAAGGCGCCCACTCACCAGCTGCTCAGCCTGTTTGATTAGGTTACAGACAGGGTGCAGGGAAAACTGCAGGAGATCATGTGGAAGTGAAGCCATGTTGCGTGTGTGCGCAGGCGCGTGTGCCTGCAGGACCATTAACCTCCTCACCAACTCTTTGTGCAGTCTCAGGAGCGTCTCTCTGTGTGTGTGTGTGTGTGTGTGTGTGTGTGCGTGTGTGTGTGCACCAGCAGCAGTCCCTGTGTATGGTGAAGAAGTAAGGAGAGCTATCACTCAACCTTGGCATGATTTCAAGATCAATAGAAACCCACAGACAAATGTCAGAACATTTGCCCTAACACTCCATAAACACAGAGCTCCAGGCTTAAACAAAGATGTGCACTTCAAGGCACAAAGTGAGGGACTCAGTGACTGTCAGGAACAGTGACGAGGCCATGTCTTATCTACTTCCTTTTATGCATCCCCCTGGCAGCAGGAACTGACAACAGGGTACCAGCCAGGACCTCACAGGAGCTGCTCTCCCTGCTGAGGCTGGGCAGCCCTCTTCCCTCCAGCAGCCCCTGTGGACCACAGTCAGCTCCAGATAGAGTCCTCAGAGCTTATCTCAAGAGGAAAGCTAGTCGTTGGGGTTTTTTGCTGAAGAAATAAGATATTGCAGGAGAAGCAAACCTAGGTAGATTTTTAGGATCCTTCAGAGACTCCACCTGCTCTTCCCAAATGAGGATTCCCTGATGGCATTACATAGGAAGGAAAAATCTAGGTAAAGGATTTTCACCCTGGCTTTAAACGTACTGCATGGATTTCACACCTGGGGTTTGGGTTGGTTTTTTTTGAACATACTCTGTGCTCTCCTGCCCTCTTTCTTTTCCTCAGATCAGGTTTTACTTCCTCTGCCAGTGTAACCTCTCCTCTGCGGCTAAAAATCCCTCTCTTGCAGCTTCTTTTTCCAATACCTTTCCCAGCTGTACCTTGGGGATCCATATCACAGCTTCTTGCCCATTTATTCAATGTCCATTTGCCTGCATCTAACTTGACCTCGTAAGAAAATGGGTGAACAGTGAGTGACAAGGCACTGACATCCTAAGAATCTTTATTCCTCTTGTTCCCATTAGGAGCAACTTTGGGGCACTAGGGCAATTTTATAAACCTGGAGGTCTTTCCACTTGGAAAATTTCAAATATCCCAATACACATAATACAGATATTTCCATTAACTGCAGCTGCAGGCTAAGTAAGAGATCAGCACCTCCATTTCATAATGCAAAGACTGAATGAGAGAGTAGAATTATTTCATCTTCTAGTCCCAGACAGAGCCCTGAGCCCCAGATGGCTTCATCTTCTCACACTGCTTTGCCAATAAGGCTTCACACAATGAAATTCTTGCAGCATCCTATGTTAATCCATTAATACCTGTGAGAGCAGGCTGAAATCTCTACTCTGGTTATCATTCTGGAATCAAAAAGCCCAATAAACACTATTCCATAAGCTCTGTTCTTCCCTCCCTATTTTACTGAGAATAAAGTGAATTGCTGTTTATAGCCAGCTACGTGTGTCACTGCTGAGAGAACACAGGAACACATTAGACCCACAGTGCATCCATCCCAGGATGGGCAGCAGTCTGTGTCCACAGTGATTATTCCCTTCTGCACTGTCCCTGCATCTGGCAATTCATTGTAGAAAGGCAGAGGTTATAACCAGACCATTGTGTTTCCTATCTGCTCTCTATTCATTGAGAGTTCATCTTTTTCAGCCTCTTATGCCTCTGCCCTCCACAGCGTCCTGTGGTAATGAGCATTACAATTTAATTAGCAGACATGATAAGAAATGTATCTGACTCTATTCAGGTGCTTAAATCAGTCTTTTCCAAACAGCGCATCAGATTCCTCTCTAAGGATGCAAAAGAGATGCAGGATGTGAGAGGGGCCAGGAAACTGCTTCAGTTCTCACTGGAACATGTTCACTGCACATGAAGAGGAGGAGAGACTGAGCAAAGGGAGAAAGCAACAAGACAAAGTAGCTTCCTGGTTTGAATTCAGAGATTGAGCTGAGCATAAATAGTAATACTTGTACAGTGATCTATCAGAAACACCCATAACTTCTATTACCAAAAATAACCCTGCTGCCTAAGTGAAGTCTCCTGTCACAGCCTCTCTGATCAACACTATATAAAACCTGATGTAGTCTAAAGAGAATTAAAAATGGAGAAGTGAGGACTGAGGTCTGTTATTTACACACAAATATACCTAGTCCCTCCAGTTCCTCTCCTGCAGTCATTACCTCATAGAAAACACAGCAAGGATGCCATACCTATGGACACCCTTCACTCTAAGGACCCCTCACTGCTTTCCAAGATCAAAGATCTCAGGAAGAGCACGAGTTTAACACTGAAGAACTTCACACAACACCACTTTTTAACGTGATGGTAAAAGTGGTCAAAAGAGGAGGCAGGTTAGTCAGCAGAGAGGCAGAGCTCTGGTGAACTGATTTGTGTGCAGCAGAAGGCAACCAGTCCCAGCTCTCCTCATTTCAACCCTGAATGCCAGCACATTTCCTGCCTCCCCAAGAGAGAGCTTCAGCTAACTTACCCTGAAAACACACTGAAGCGTAACAACTCGAGCAGCTGAAATGGATAAAAATCCTGCCCTAGCTTCAATTGCAGTCTTCCACCATCATCTTATGCCTTTAACTGCACTGAGTCTGGGCATTCAAAAGAGGACTTGACTGGCAAGATGCTCTGTTGCATTCATTTGTACTTACTGCTCACTCCCCTTGGCAGGAAAATCAAATGAGAACAGTGTTCACTTTGCTCTGATTTTGTTCTACAGGCTAACCCAACTAAGAAGAAACCTACAGTTGTTTCAAAGCCACTGACTTGCTCTGGTACTTCTTAATCTGAATCACAGGCTGGGTCTGGATCCTTCTGCAGTTACTCATACCAATACTACACTGCTATCCAGGATTTGGGATTCATATATGTCCAAGAATCACTTGCTAGCTTGTATTTTTTTTCCCTAAATTTGACACTGTAGAGACTACTGGCAGCACCTCACCTCTCTGAAACAGGCAGCCCACCTGCTTCTCAGCTCTCAACCTGGGCCATTTAAAAGTGCCATAGAAAGCTTTTGACATGAACCTGCTCCCCTTTGTATCAGGCTATCAGCCCAAGCAACTGGAAAACTCTGCTCACTTGTAATACTTGTATTTAGGCACTCACTTCATACAGGCTCCTCTCTTATGAAAGGTGAAAGACTGTGGCAAATCCAGTCTTGAGTTTTTGATGGTTGAATCCTGCTGAACTTGGTGAATCCTTGCTGATCGTGTCATTATAAATGTGTCATCCTTGAGGTTGGCTTTTTCTCTGCTCTCTCATGTTTCTCTTTCTCTAGCCAGAAATGATTTACATGTTTGTTTACTCTGAGCTACATTCATCTGAGTCATTCAGCAACCCTCTACCCACAATCACATTACAGCAGACTTTGAATTGGAGTCGCGGTGAGTGAATATCATGTTGTTGTGAACACGAGAACAGCAGGATAAATTCTGGGCCATATTCTGCCACTGGGTTTCAAGAAGAACTGACCTTCGCTATGAACATATCAAAACTCAACAGCATCATGGTCCCTCGTGTTCTACATTACTTCAGAAAGAAGGAGAAATGTCAAGCAGAAGAATTACTCTATATTTACATCAGTGTCACCATTAGTAGGATTTGGCTCACTTCATACAAATTATACTACTGTACTTGTTGGAATAATCTTTTCTGTTTCAAACTAATTTTAGCCACCCTGGAGTGGTGATTATCAAGCTCTTCCATCTGTTGCTGAAAGAAGAAATTATTTGCACATAGCTTTTGTGAATTTTCCCCTCTGAGTTATGCTTTCAAGAACTGGATCTCTCAAAAAAAAAGAAAAACCCAACGTAATCATATTATTAGTAAGATGCAGAACAGCTGCCAGTACCTTGTCTGTTAAATCTATAACATGAAAAGACCTCAGAAATTACAGTCTTAGATTCATTTATTGTTTTTTTTAAGCTTGTCTGAAAAGAAAGCTTTGCAAAAAGCAAGCTAAGGAAAGAAATTTGCATCTTGCATTACCTCAGATGCAATTCTGCATAGAAGCTCTTCAGAGACTCTACTAAAGCAGAAGGTGGTTTAAGGAAAATAACTATTCCTTTTAAAAAATACATTTAAAGAACAATGAGGTTTCAACACTCTAGAATGCAACGTGCATCAAAATAGAGAGGATTCTCTCAGAATGCCAGTAATAAAAATAAGGAATTCTGCCAGTGCTCTAAGTACTTGTAACATAAGTTCAAGCTCATCACAGGTTAGTCTCAAACTCAAGTCCCTTTCCAGATAGTTTCATTTCACAGCTTTAAGGGAAAAAAACCATCCCAGTACCCAGACCTTTTTCTTTACTTTTAACGGTAAAAATATGCCATGTAGCAATATCGGAGACATAGTTCTTGCCTAGGAAGACTTGCTCCTAGTTGATAGCATATTGATCACCGCTGTCTCTCAGAATAAAAGTACAACCAGATGGAACAGCAAAGCCACACTACAGAGACCAGTGGACACACAGTTTCATATCATGGTCAGGGTAAGCTCTTTCATGTCTTCATTAGCCACTTCAACAATCTAGGACTGAAGGGTTTCTTCAGCTGATAATTACTGCCAAGTTTCATGCAGACAAGCTGGGGGTAAATACTCACAGACAGAACACAGAGTGACGCATCTGATAACACCTAGGCATGATTTTTCTTTTCCTTTCTTGAGAAATGACACTAGATTTCTTTACAGGGGAGTATTACTCAAGAAAATCATTCCTTTAGTCCGATTTTGAGATGTCTGAAAAGACATTTGGCTATAGTTGCAATAAACTGCCTAAAGATACCACTTTAATTTCTGAAAAGCATTTTTAAAACAGCAATATAGCAACTTGCATTTACACAGTAAGTCCCTGGCTGCAAAGTGTTTTCAAGGGCTTCTGAGTAGCTTCACCCAACCCTGAGAAGCAGTAACAAAGGATAAGCCACATCTCACAGAGAGGGCAAGCAACACTGAAGAAGACTGAGAGACTTGCCCCAGATCGGGCAGAATGTCCACAGATCTGAAGTAAATGACCCTCCTCAGGTCTTCCCTCACATGGGTATGCACACACAAACACACACATATACACACAGGCACAGTAAGCACATGACCATCCCCTTCCCAAAACCCTTTTCTTCTGTCTCCTCTTGCATTCTGCACCGAGCGCTGTGTTACATAAGCTTGCTTACAAGGAGGTGCACCTGACACCAAACTTAGGGCTTACATTTGACCATCAGGGAGATGAAATGTAATTTTTTCATAACACAGTTGGAAAAGTTAAGAGGAAGTGATGAAACAGACTGGAAGTTCAAAGCGACATTGCTCCCTTGCAGCAGCAGTGCGAAGGCAAGGCTTCATACATGACTGTTCAACCATGTTACCTACAGCATGTACAATCTAATGGAAGACTTGCACATTACCATATTCATAACTGTGACTTACAAATCTGTTGTCAATGCCACCAAAAATATCACACGAGCTGAATGTTTTTATACCAAAGAGACCAAGTCACAGCTCCGTAGTAAACAAATGAACTTGTGAAGAGTCTCGAAAATCAGCCCTGACTTTGTTTTGTTAAGGCTGCGGAATTTGCTGAACTATAAACTGCAAGATACCCGATAAGTCTGCGGACCGAGGGGATGCTAAATGAGGCATTTCGTCTCCAAGCATCACAGCAGAGAACATCCTCTGCGATATCTGTTACCTTACCCATTTTGAGGGCTCGTGGGTCAGCCAGACGACTCACAACCAGGTCAAAAGGATGCCCCAATTAGTAACAATTGACGTCTGGATTTAACCCGTGAAGTGTGAGGATGCAGGTGGCCGAGACGGAACGCGCTGTCATTTCGTGCAAGGACAGCTAAAAATTCAGCCCCCGTCCCTCAGGATTCGAGTCCCAGCAACTCGCGGGGCGAAGCGCAGCCTCGGCTCCGCTGCACCGGAGCGACTTCAGCCGAAGGGACCCTCCGAGCCGGGGCAAGCGGGGGGTGACGGAGAGGAGCGGCTGCCGCTCCGCGCCCGAGGACACGGGGCTGGGGTGGGGGGGGGAGTATGGAACAGCCGCGGCTCCGAGTTGGGGCAGCGGCGAGAGGGGACCGCAGATGCTCTCCAGCCCCTTCCTCCCACCTCGGCCCCCGCTGCCGAGGGGCCGCTCCCCGCGCCAGGTGCCCTCCCCCCGCCTCCCCCCGGGGCCGCTCACCGCCGCTCCGCTGCGCTGCGCTCCGTCAGGCTCTACATGCCGGGGTGCCCGCGGGCCCGGGGCGCCGGGCCGTGCCGCTCGTTTGTAATCCGCTCCGAGCGCCGCGGGAGGCGGGAGCCCCCTCCATGCCGCCCGAGGCGGGCGCGCTAACGCCGTTCTGGGCGGCGGGGAGCCGCGGGGTCGGCGGCGGGCAGGGCAGGGCAGGGCGGGCGCGGCATCGCGCTCCTCGAGCCGGGAGCGGGTCCGATGAAAACGCCGGGTGCCGGCGGTTGCTCCCCGCGGCCGCCTCCGCCTCGCACCGCCGCGGCAGCCGAGCCCCAGCCGGAGCGGAGCACACGCAGCGCCCCTCGCACTCCCTCACGGGCGCACGCCGCACCTCACACGCACCGACACACCCGCCCCTCGCGCGCTCACAGACCTGTGCATCCCCGCTTCACACGCACGGAGTGCTTCCTCTCTCGCTCACACACGAGCATCCACCCGCCCCGCGCACACACACACAATACAGACTCATACGCCCACACGCGAACCCTCAAAAGCACCCCCCTTCCCGTGCACGCACCTCTACAGAGCCTCCACTCACACTCTCACGCAACCACACCGACACTCAGTCTCACACCCCCACACACATGCCCTCACACGCACCCCCAGCCCGCCACATCCACAAGCAAACCCTCACACACACGCTCACAGAGCCACACATCTCACCATGCACGCACAACATCCAGCCACAACCACTCCCACACCTACACCCGCTGCCCCCACACGCTCCCTCACACCCCTCAGGACCTGGCCTGGGCACAACGCTGGCCCCGGGCGGGCTAGGTCTGTAGTGTGGAGGCCACCTGGCTGCTCCTGGACTGGTGAGGGCCAGTGGAAGGGCAGCCTGGAGCCCCCTCGGGCCCAACCCAGCAGCTGCCCATGCCCCTTCCAGCACCAGCCTGCATCCCATCCTGAGCCCCTGACTTGTGACTGTCCAGTCAAATGCCCTGCCAGGCTCTCAGTACCTGTCAGCGCACCACCAAGGAGTTCAGTGACCAGCTCTCTGCTTGAACTTTGCAGCCATCTCAGAGCTCTGAGTCAATATATCCTCTCAGTTTCCCAGACACTTTGACACACAGGTGTCTGAGTCTATCAGATAACTGAGAAAAATCTCGTAACTCATTCACTGATGGACTGAATCCAGTGAAATCTAGTTTTTACCTTTTCCCTGGCCAGGAAAGCTTCCTTCTGGTCAGCAGGAGAAGCTTTTTCTCTTTCCCTCCTTCCCTTTCCTACTGACACTTTCCAGACATCACTGGTTATGTTGGGGTTCACATCCCCCCTTTCTACACTTTTAAGCCAAGCATAGCTGGGTTTTATGCCAGAAGAGAAGAGCTTCAACAGAAGCATTTTCCCCAACCCTGCCTTCACCGTCATGCTGTGACGTTGCCTACGGCCAGACTCATTACAGGGAGCATCACACCATCCTGACAGCACCCACATGTGACCACATTGGGTTTCTTACTCTACTCCCCCTACACTAATCCCCTGTGGTTGTCTTGGGCACAAAATCTCACCATTAAGTTGTTTTTCTTTTGTAAGCTCCATAATTCCACCAATGAGCCTTTCTTACCACTTTACTCTTGAAACCGAGACTTGAGACTCCAAAGGCACTTGTAATTGGCCTTATAGACACATCAAACTCATGCCTTGTCCTCTTTAAGGATCAAAATTGTTGCCATACTCCCCTACACTTTTGCTGCAATGTTATTAAAAGATGAATAATGCGTACTAACACTCTGCACTCGCTGCACTTTGCCAGCACTCTTGGTAGGAAAGCACTTTACTAGCTACAGCCTGTGCAGAGGGACCACTTTAGCTGTCACACAGATGTACCCACCTAGAAGGTGAAATGTAACAACAGCCTTAATGGGGCACAACAACATTACGCAGACAACAACGGGCTCTGCAGCTGGAAGTGCCGGAGCCTGCCGGCAGCCACACCAGCAACATACAAGCTAAATCGGTCAGAGCATCAGGAGGAACATTCCTTGCCCTACAGAACAGTACTAGAGTCGACTCAATATTTTATCACTGCAAATGTTTAGAAGCCCTCCCTGTCCTCTGAGGTTCTGAGTTAGCGCCGAGTAAATGATTCAGAGCAAATAATTTATTCAAAACTTCTGCCTGCGTTTCGTGGCAGTTCAAGAACACAAAATGATCTTCTTCCTGCTCAGATGCAGTCAGCCCGTACTTAAGTGTTTGCCTGGGTTTTAAATCCGAGGACTGAGACGTGTGATGCTGCTGCAGGGGTTTTGCTGTGCTGTAGATACGTGTATGTGCTGAGTGGGTGCTGTTGGCTTCGTAAATGACATCCGTTTGTCCCTGTTCCTGTGCCATGAACTGCATTTACAGCCAGGGAATGGCCTTGAGCCCAAGGAGAGAGTCTCTTTAGCGGCCAATATTAGGTTCAGATTATGGACAGAAAATAGTTTTAGTGAGAAAGAAAAATGAAAAAGAAAGCAACAATGCAGCAAAAGCCTCAGGTCATTGTATAGTGACAACATAAGTCAGGACTTCTACAGCAATCCCTTCTCATTGCTGTCATCCATTTCCTTTTGTATACTCTTTATAGGATTTTTATTCTCCTCTATTTAACTGGCCCTGGATCCTGCCCAGTCAGGGCCTCTTACAAGGTGACCACAGTCTGAAAGAACAAATGATGTGATGCCACCCCAGGAGACAACAGGGAACAGAGGCACATCTGCCCTGCTGACAGAGAAATGGGGCAGGGCTGCAGCCCTGACAGGGTGCTGGGCAGAGAGGAGCTTCACTCAAAAAGCAATGCAAAACACCCCTCCCAAAAAAAACCAAAACATAATCATAGAGCTGAATGAATCCAAACTCCATTCAAACATTTGGGAAGTTGTTCCTCAGGAGCCACATGAACTAAATTAAAGCACAAAGGACGAGATTTCCGTTTACACCAAACTCTGGCAGTGTGCAGTGGTACCATTGTCAATCAGAATCAGGACCCGTGGTGTACTGATAACCAGTTCCATCTCACAAAAGCTGTTTGGTGCCAGTAATCTTGAGCACAAAACCAAGTGATGTGGGCAACATTGTTTATTTCCCAGGTTTTTTTTACCATAAAGTGAAGCAGGACAGTAGCTGAGACATAAAAATAGAGAAGGGAGCAATTATTCTTAGAAATAAAGCCCTGGAAAATGCCTTTTATCTCACTAGGGAAAAAAAAAAGTGTACTCCATCATCATGCAAGAAAGGAAGATTTTGCATGTTTTAATTAGATCTGTTGAAAAGTCAGGAAGAAGAGAACCTGCTTTGCTGTCAAGCTCCAAGTTCTGAAAGTTCACAAACCTGGAGAGAGCTTTAAACCTCCAAAGCTAAAAATAACTCAATCCCTTAAGAAAACGCCATAGATCTCTCTTGCTTTTAGTGCTGCCTTAGATGACTTCAGGCCATCAGAACATGGAAATGAAACTAGGAAACTGGAAATCTTTTTTTCTATTATTCTTTTTAACTTTTCACACTTCAGGATCTTTTTGCTGTTAAATGGGCAGTGGGTAAGCCCTGTGGGGCTGCCCTTTGACTTGCATTTGCAAGAAGTGGTGCAGCTTGATGAAATAGAGCTTGACAAGATGGTTCCAGGCTACAGCTGGTGATGCAGACATGAGCAAGAGACTTCTATGCCTCCTCTTCAGGAGTTCTCATTTTTTTTTCCCCCTCTGCATTACCTTTATTAACCTTAATCTGGATTCCATCTTCTTTTGCTCTGGTGAACTGAGCGAACTCTCACTGGTGCATGGTCAGGACAGTTCAGTTTGTGTTAGTGGCAGAGCACCAATTCACGTCAGGGGAAGATCAAGCCCCAGGACTTAGACCTGCTGCTCCCACTAAACTCCATAGAAAAATGAGTTTCATTCCTGTTGTCACAATATCACTTCCATCCTGTAATGATGTGTTAGCCCAAGGGAAGTTTATCTCAATTTACTTGCTAAGCTCACAGTCCTTTTTTCCCCTTTGCTAATAGAGAATTTATGGTTTTGTTTCCTGGCTGCAGACAGACACATCACCAGTCCACTGGCTGCTCACATCAGGACGGTTATTTTCCAGCAAGGCTGACACTGAGGCAAAATGACCAAAATCATCCCTTAGAAAGACAGCCTTGGAACAACTTATTCCCTTCTTCAAGCCTGAGCATCAGGCAAGTCAGCTTTGACCCTGTTACAAGAGCACATCGTTTCACAAGCGCTGCTACCTGCAGGAGCCAGGAGGAGACAGATGACCAGGAGGAGACAGATGACCATGAGCATCGGTCACACCGCTGTGTGACAGATCACTACTCATTAACTTAATGTCATTTGCTCCTTATGTGCGTATGCCTCTTGTTCCCTGCAAACACAGGTTGTAACGCGTTTGCTGAGCCCTCCTCACGCTCCCCGTGCACGTGGCCTGTGCACTCAGTTCTGCAGAGCACACAGGCCCCAGAATGGCTTTCCTTCACCTGCTGGCAGAGCTCGAGCTCATGCACCTGATAATCTGTTCTCAGAAATAACACAATCATTGAATCATTTCAGTTGGAAAGGACCTTTGAGATCATCACGTCCAACCACTCACCTCACTGCTAAACCCACCACTATACACCATGTCCTCCCACATCATCTCCATAGCTTTGCAGTATCTCCAGGAATAGGACTCCCCCAGCTCCCTGGGCAGCCTGGCACAGGGGCTGACAATCCTCTCAGGGACAAAGTTCTGCCACAGTTCCAATCTCAACCTCCCCTGGTGCAAAGTGAGGCCATTTCCTCTTGTCCTATCACTCGTTACTTGGGAGAAGAGACCAACCCCTACCTCGCTACAACTCCCTGTAGGAGTAGAGAGTGATCATGTCTCCCCTCAGCCTTCTCTTCTCCAGGTCCTCTGCTTCTCCAGCAGAAGAATGACCTGACAGTTCCCCCTGCAGACACAGGTATGTGTTTCAGTACATGCTTGGATGGTCAGAAAGGAAGCAAAGGCCTTGACCTGGCAATAAATAGCACTGGAAGAGAGTGGTGTAACGGCACACTGCCTTGGGGAGTTGCAGCAGGCTCAGCAGCGAGCAGCACTCCAGCCTGTGCTACTATTTGCAGGCACTTGTATGAAACCAAAGGAGTTTAGCTTCCATCTTCTCACAAATCACCTCTAATTTTAGCCCTTAGGATGAATACCTTTGAAACTTTGTCTTTATGCTTTCATGCTCTGGTTTGGGTACCTGCCTTCAAACCCAGTCTTTTCCTAGGACATAATTCCTCATTCTTTATAAAGGAGATATTTAAAATAAGTCATTGCTGCTGAGCTAGTCACAGTCTACTTTGTATTAAGTGACTGAAACTAGTTAACGTTCTATCACTGCCTCACTGTTGTTGTTGTGTTTTGTCCTTGGTTCACAAGGTCCCTTTCCCTAGTGACCCTGAGCCACCCTGCATTTCAAGAAAACCGCTGAATCTCTAGATAGAGCTGGAAACTTATTGGCAAAGGAATTGCTTTCATCCAATGCCAGCTGAGCAAAAACAAATGCTGTCCAAATGCTTGCTCAAGAGGGTAGTGAAAAGGGTTTGCTGTTAGCTTTACCCTGGCCACAGCCTCAGGGTGAGTCCCAGGAGGGACCCCAGAAGTGAGAACAAAGTGAGGATTTGGGGTGCAAACTGAAAATGCCAAGCTGGAAGGTGATCACTGCTGTACTGGATGATTTGTGCCCAGAGCTTTAGCAATAGAAGGGGCCATTTGAAAAATCCCCAGTTGGCTCCAATTCAGAGCCTCAGCACTGTAGCAAAGAGATTTTGAAGAGGATCAGCTATGGGTGGTGGCTGGCAGCTGATGCAGGTTTGAGAATACAGCCAGCAATCATCTTCCCAGACAATATCTCAAAATGCTGTTGAACCACTGTGCCTGTCCCTATATAAATCAATCTCTAGGGAGCTTATCAGCAAACTGATGCAGCATATCCTTGCCTATGTTTAATTAGGATTTGCATATTGGGACATCAAATCCAGCACCCTGTCCTTGTCAGAGCTGTCTTCTAGCTGAGTTAGAGAAAAAACCCGGCAGGAAACCACATTGTGGATGCAAGTGGAATAAACAGCCTGGAGAAAAGGCATCTTCCAATCTCTGCTGGCAATCAGCTTCTGTGCAGAAGCAGGAGGAATTACAGCCCTTTGAAAAATATACAACTCCTCTATCTGTTACGGTGGAGAAAACACTCACTTTACAACTAAATCTCACTATGTGCCATCTTCAGGGCTGTTCATCTGCTTCACATCTCTCAGACTAATTACTGACAGGGGCTTTTTTCGCATGCAACGTCTTGCAGTTTTTGATCATTGCTCTCTTTGGTTTTATGTTGTATGAAAATCATGGACTCAGAAAAATCTGCCCATGCAGAATATGCAATATATGGCTCATCATTGTCTCTCCTTCTTTCGGTGCATCTGTGTAGCACCTCCCCAAACTGAATCATTCCCATCTTTTCTCTCTCCTCCTCAGTCAGGACATGTATTTTAATTCAGGATTCTTTCTTTTCATCTCTTCAAACCTCAAGTCTTTCAAACTGAAGCAGGATAGTGGTTGTCCAGGTCTCACCAGCAAGATTGATGATGTGTTGCCCTGGAGCTGGTCACCTACAGCCAGACTGTTTTCATTTATATGCAGGTTGTGTCTAAGCAAAAATATTGATTTCAGTGGTGTTCCTCATGATTTACATTGGTGTAACAAAATTGTTTCTGCTACAAATATCCAATTTCACTTCTGTTTAATGGAAATGAGGTTCTTCATGTGGGAATAATTTTGTTCAGCTTTTAAAATTGGCTGCACTGAGGACATACAAGAAAAAGTATACAGTGGGATTGAGTTTACCAAGTAATAACAATGCTGACTTTGCACAGTTCAGGCTACAAATTAGTCTTTGGAAGTAGGAACCTCTCAGTTTTCTGTTGCAAGCTTTTACAAAAAGGGCCTGTTATTTTTCTGTGCCTTGCAGAGTTATTGACGAGCTCAGAGATGGAGCCACTGTGGTCAGATGTTGATGGTCACTTATCAGTTTTATCACAAATCTGTCAGTGTCATGGGATTTAGCACTGCACCGGAGAACAAAAAGAACAGGTTTTATAATGTATTGGCATCTATTTGCAATTTCAAGCTGCAGCATCAAAATGGATCCTTTAGTAGAAGCCTTTAAAATAAGTGTCTTTGCTTATGCAAGGCCTCTGCTACCTTGCCCTTATTACTTCTACCCATTATCTTTTACTGCCTTCTTTCTTTTTTATGACCCCATTTTTATTTACAGTACAGCCCTTAATTTAGCAATGCTGACACAGTTAAATTTGCAGTAATAGCTTAATTACCAGATATTCCTGAATAGAATGGTTGGAGATAGAAACTACAAACGTGACAGATTCATTCACATTATTGTCATTAGGCTGCTGCACAAATGAGTTTTTGTTTGTGAAGTAACTGTTTAATGGGGCTATGTTGCTTCCAGAAGAACCCAAAGTCTGGAAGAGAACTAGGAGCTGCTTCTAATGCTGTACTGGTCTGAAACTTCTGCAAACTGCACTCTGCTCATGCCAACAGATGGTATGCAATGCCTTTCTCCAACTCAGCAGAAAATGGGAAAATATAATAAAGAGACTACAGAGATTAGAGTCTTTATCAATGGGGCTTCAAATCTAGTGCACCATATGCTTGGTATAAAAAGAAACATTCATCTGAAAAAAAAAAAACCTGAAGCAGAGCACAGGCTGAATTTGTCTGTTGTTCTCTGCAGACCTGTGGATAGGTTTTAAATCCATGGTTTTTTGAGCTTCAGTGTAATTGCAATGAGTAGTAACTTGTTTCTCTGATGTCTTCCTTGCTCCCTAGCAGGAAAGCCTTCCTCACTGCACTCCAGATGAAACTCTTGCTATGCTGAGGTGGAAAATGGGCTGGCACTAGCATCACTCCAGTCCTTCTTGTATCTTTTGTTGATGGTAGACCTGGTCCAGTGCCTTCAGGCACAGAGGGATCTCAGCCCACAGCTGACACTGCAGGCAGCGAGTCTAGAGGCTGTTGGCAAAGGCCCAAAGATGCATCTTCAAACATTCACAATCAACACTGGTGCTTCTGCAAGGCTTATGACAGCTGCTTTTTATTAAGTGTTCCTTGGTGGCAACAGAAGAGGTGTTCAGCAGCCTTGGAGTACCTTGTGTGTTTGCACAGTGGTGATCTGACAGGCTTATGAATTCTGTTGCTGAGTATATTTCTTTCAGGTAGTACACACAGATTGCTGCTGTTCCTGATAAAACACCACTTCAAGTGACTGGAAAGTATTGGACCATTGTTGACTGCACGTGGTTCAACTCAGTGCACACGTTCACTTCACATCCCTGAGAATCAAGATGTGCAGTTTTCTCTTTGTGAAGTGAATGTGTGCACTGAGTTGAACCACGTGCAGAGACATGGAAGCCAAAATGTTGCTGTGATTGCTCCTTGAAGACATGAACACAACTTATTTAGCCACAAGATAAGTGTGGTTGTGAAAACATAGAAGGCAATGTTACCCACTGATGAATCTGTTCCCACTGAGGTAAGAAAGGAGATTTCACAGCCTTATGTTTTGTGATACAGGAAAGTAGTACTTTGAAATGATAGCTTGTAACCATTTCTCCCCTCCTGCCCTACCTGTTGGCTAGATCTTCAATGCAGACACCAGCCTGAGCAAGAGCTCCTTTCAGCCACAAAAGTTTGAAAACAAGAGAAAACAAAAGTTTGTTTGGGGTAGGCAGGGAGGCCCTTCATTTCCATTCTCTTTTGACACTCCAGAACAAGAGAAAAGAAAAAAAGTGTTCCGTTTTCTTACTCATCCAGATGAGATTGCTGAGACAGCAAGGCTGTTAAAAACCAAAGTTGTACCTGGCTGAGCCCTAGGAAAGCTTCATCACAGAGAACAAATACAAAAGCACAGTGTGGCTTGTATGAAAAGCTGTCCTTGGGGAAGATGAGCTTGTTAAAAACTGGGTTCATGCTGTTTTAAGAAACATCAAAATACCGTGCCCATGCTTTCTCTAAGATCACTCTGAAGTGACTAAGGCATGTCTGAGACCTCAGTGCTTTAGGCACCATATAGTCTGATCCTGCTTGCATCCAGTGTCCTTGGCACTGGATGAAAAATGTTAGTGCTTTATCTACATCAGAGCTCTTATCATTTCAGTCCAAACTCCTCCTTGTTCTCTGTCTCTGAATCAGAAAGGCCTCAACACTTAGTGTACAGAAAACCCATAATTTCTTGCCATTTTAGGTACATATCAGTTACTTGCAGCACAAGTGACAGAGGCTGTCAATAAACCCTTCAATCAGAAGATAGCACTGCCCATGCTGAATCCCACAGAAGACCTGCTAGTGGACATACAGGTTACAAAAAGGGCATGCAGGGAATAACACATTCCTAGGCAATGCTTCCCAACTTCCCCAGCTTGCAGCCCCTAGGTTTCCCAGTGCAGAGATAATGTCTTTGTATTTGAGACATCCCAATGGTGGTTTTGGCTTTTAATGTTTCCCATTTCCTTTTGGACTTTGTAATCTTGCACCCACAGCACCCTGTGGCAAGGAATTCCCCTGCTAATTCACAAGTTCTCTAATACAGTTTTGAGGTGGGTTTTCCTAAACTGATTATCAACTTGCTGCCTTCCATTCCTGGAGTCTTGGTTGATACCAACATCAGCAATCCTCTGGCCCTGCTTCTTCATGGATTTAGGATGTGTCAGCAGGGTGCATTTGGCAGGGTTACAAAACTGTTTCATTGGAATAAGACTCTGTTCCCAAGCAGCAAACCCCACTCCATTACTCAGCGATATCTTCACACTATAAATACACTTCTTTTTCCACACTAATTCATCCTTATTTACCAGGGCTGATAACAGAACTCCAGGCTCAGATTCATGCAGCAATAAAAAAAAAGAAAGACATTTCTACCAGATAATAAAGATTTGTCGTGTTGTCACTGTGTTTATTTTCTCCATCTATTTCTCTCCTTTCTGTGAGTTGCTTTATGCTCTGCAGAGCCCCCAGGGAAGGAAAAGAGGGTATTGTTTTTAATCAAAAAAACCTTATATTTTTTAAAGGATACAAAATTAATTTGCTTCCCAGAGCCTGGAAGCATATTATTTGACAACTGTACTTCACTGAACAAAGCAAGCACACACGGCCAAATTGATCACATTGATCACTAGACCCCGGCCTTTTGTTCTTCAGACCGTGGTGTTTCTTTTGCAATTAGAGGATGTGAATTTAGGACATCCCATGTAACCACAAGCCATTTTTTCACTAAGTTATACAAAATAAAGTTGTACCCACAGCTCTCACTGAACTGGGAAGAGCAGAGGAGCACAGCATTGATC
Source organism: Urocolius indicus (assembly GCA_013401255.1). Taxonomy (NCBI): domain Eukaryota; kingdom Metazoa; phylum Chordata; class Aves; order Coliiformes; family Coliidae; genus Urocolius; species Urocolius indicus. The sequence continues at coordinate 478,876 of WBNH01006823.1, read as the reverse complement.
AGACTGTAAGTATAAGACACCACATAGACCAGTGCTGGAGACTGAACCAACTCTACTGTGGTAGTGAACTCAAAGTGAAGCCTAACCGCAAGGACATAACTCTAAGAGCTGGGAGCTCTGAGCTCAGAAAGTCACAACGGTTTTCTCTGAAAAGGTTTCTCCCATTTGAAGGGCTGAGAATCACCAAGGGTCAGAGCCACATCTGCAGAGACTCCAGAGCATCACCACTTATCTCGTCCTGGTCACATCCAAACCACTAGGAACTGTACTCTGAGGTTATGTGGGATATTTGATGTCCTCAAAATAGGACACTGTCTCTCCTTTGGGCAGATACCATCAACAAGCTGGGAAACAAAGCTAATGGCAATTTGCACCTTTGGGTATGAGTACACCAGAAAATGGGCGAGAGAAATCTGTGGGGTTGCACTACCCTGAGAAGTTATGTCTGTAAGATGCTATCCCCTGTGGACGCAGCTCCATCAGTCCCAAGTGGGACATCTGCTTGATGCACAGTAGTTATAATACCTGTTACATCTCCTTCTTCCTTTGTGTTTTTGAGTGTAACAAGGAAGAGTCAAAAATTACTCATGTAGACAGGAATGTCACTATGGAAACAAGGAGACAGTTCAGTATAATTTGGGCAGCGTTGACACAGCTGCTCTAATAACCCAGAAGATGCTGTGACCCTGCATGTCTGTGGGAGAGCCATCCAAAGGACAAACCTGGTTGAGGAGACCACGCAGCAGTGAGATTGGCAACAACTAGCAGTATGGTGCTTCTTTCAAAGACACTGGGTATCTGTGCCATGAAATCCAGATCCCTAAAGCCTCTGAAGTATGTTACATTGGGCCTAATAGACATTACCAACTTTTTCCCATTCTCACAGTGTCTTCCCTTATCTAAAGGGCTTTGGAGAAGGAGAGACAAGATGAGACTTGAGCAAAATGAAAGGCATCAGGACAAAAGGATCAGATTTGTTTATCTGATGGTGTGTGTTTAGAAGTTATTTTATGTTTATAATGTAACTAAGGTCTGTTTTCTGCAGCCTGAGGTGGGCTGTGGTCCTGGGCTCAGGACAGAAAGAGTCCCATAGTACTGGTAAGCACAAAACACATTGCTATAGGACCAGACATGACAGTCCCTACAGCAAACACCTCATGTTTACAGCACAACCAGTTCCATCAACCCAAGTGAAAATAATGCTATAAATTCCAGTTGTGCAGGGAGTGGTCAAAACCCTGGTGCTCACAAGCCTTGGGAAGAGCGTATCTCATCTCCCTCCTCCCCATGATTTATCTCCCTCCATCTGCTTCAATCCATGCTGAGATCTTTCATAAAGATGCTGCTGCAACCATTTTCTCCACAGATGTATTCTCTGTGGGGTCTTACTCTGCAGTCATTTGACTGAAAGATGAGCATGAGGAATAAATAGAGATGAGACTCTTCCTGCACATTAGCACAAGCTTTCCCTACTAGCACAGACCCTCACATAGTATAAAGCCAATTTAAGTTGAAAATACAATTAGAAACAGTAAATGTGTAATGCCAAGGATTTAAATCTCACCCAGACACCTCTGTGCCCAGGGAGATAATGAATGTGGTATCCAAGGGCATGGTCCCCAAGTGACTGGGAATAGGCTCTCCAGAACCCTCTTTGGGAAGTTTTGGATAGTTACTCCTGCCCAAGATGAGGAAAATGCACAGGGCTCCTACCACATGCCAGGCACCCACAGCTTCAGCCAGTTTGCCTGCAGCAAGCAAAGCAACGAATCTGATTGAGATGGTTTTGCTGGTTTTATTGTTTTCTGGAATCAGCTACTGATGAACAAGGAAAAGATAGTTTTTTAACCATCAGTATCTTAGATAGGTCAAACCTTCTCTCTCCCAGAATCCCAGGAGGGCTCGATGGCCTCTACACCCCCACAGCTACCCAGGACCAAAAGCTGCTGCTTGAGAAGCATTTTCAGTAATGTGGATAGTTGTAGGGGAGAGTTTCCAGGGAGGTGCTCTTGCCTTAACACTTCAGCATCCCTGGACTTGTAGCTCAGATTTTTAACACAAAACTTGCTCCAGTGCTATCAATCCCCCATGCCTTGAACAGCAAGCAAAAGCAGAAACCTTCTGTCTTATCAAGACTTCCCCCAGCTCAAATCAAGGCTAAAATACAGGGGCATTATTTCCTCACTTCTCCTCTCTACACTAAAGCAGCTAAACTGGGACATTGACAGGAGTAGTATTTGGGCAGGGGAGCAGACACACACACACACTGTCATCCCTGTGCTCTCTTCTTTTGCCACCTTCCTAATTTCCTTCTTATGCATTAGATGATACTGTCCAGTACAACCAGAGAACTATGACCAAAAGTTAAAGTCACTTTAGAAAGGTGTGGTTTCTTAAAAAAAAACAAACAAAAAAAAAAGGTAGTTTTTAAAGAGAATTACCTGCTCCACTTGAGCTATCCCCCTTTGCTTTTTCTTCAGCCCATCATTCCTCATATGTAACTGTGTTGTGCTTTACACAACCACATTTCTTACAACAGGCAACTAAAAAGAAAATTAATCCTCAGAAATGTGATGCATCTTGATCCTTTCTGGGCTCATGTCTGTGATCTGATCCATTTTTTCTATGCCTATGCTGCTCAAAAGCAGTGGAAACAAATCTTCCTTCAAATCACTGCCAGCTTCAGCCTGTGATTTCTATTATCTGATTCATTTACTTCTGTACATGAAACAAAATGAGATAAGGTGATAATTTTCTTCCCACTGAGGCAAGTTTACATTGGGACTTCTTTGAGCCCAGCACTTCTTGCTCTTTTGAAGGCTCTCCCATCACTGGGGCACATAGAAACACATAATAAAGCAGAAGAGGGAGCTGCTTACGACCCAGAGCTAAGAACAACGTGAAGGAATCTGCCAGGCTCCTCCATGTTAGGAAACATAAGTGGTTTCTCTCAGGCTGCTCTAGTAAACAGAATCTATATCTTCCCCCAGAGCAAAAGATGAAATAAGCTCCCATATATAATATCATTTCTGGAGGAGGAAGTTGTCTGCATCATTAGTTACATTGCACATGTCCTCCTTTGCTTGCATTGTGCTCTCCTTTCACATCTGAAGTCTCAGAAAGATTCCCCTTGGAGAACACTGAAAGGTAAGACTGCATCAAGAATTAATTAATTCTGTTCACTAATTGTAATGCTTCAACTTACCTGGTCCTTGGGAACAGTGTGAAGAACAGCTGCTGCTCTGCCATGGTGAGGTTGTGCTCCTTACAGCCAGGGAAGAGTTCAATGTTTGCTCTCAAAGTTCAGTTCAGTCCCTGGCATCTCAGCAAGCACATGAAACTTTTGCTGATGCTAAAGTGGTCCTTGCCTTAAAATAAGGCTGGGCAAACTACAAGGGTCTGCCAAACCTTGCTAGAGAAGCATTTCCTCTCCCCACGTCTCCCCTGAGTAGGGTTACTTCAAATGTAGCCAGGAATACACTGGTGAAGGAGCACCACATGGAATCTAGCTTTTCAGCATCATTAGGTCTGCTTTCATGTAAGTAATGCTGGTCCAGCAGCTCTCAAAGTCCCTGGTGGTAACCCTGGTAGGATGTCAAGGAGAGCTTTAGCATACAGTGTGCCCCTCTTCCCACCGCAGCAGTGAAAGCTACTGACCTCAACCTAAGACCTAAAGACTGCTGTGGCACTTCTCCCCCAGTAAATACCATCCTTCACAAGTGCAAGTTGTTTGCCACTCAACTGTGGAAATCACCTTGAATAACAAACAGCTGTGATGCTCAGTCAGCTCTTTGCAATGCAAGCAATTAATTGCTTTGCCTTGTCAGCCTCTTGCTGGTCAAAAGTCCCTGTTAGATACCTGCATTTGAGGCATGGAGCTGATGCACTGGGCAGCTGTGGCAGACTGCCTCTGCTCTTGGAGTCTCATTTGGTTTCACATGTAGTATTCTCTGGAGCTGGTTTTTATCCAAGAAGCCAGTGAGAAGGTCTCTGGCACACGATGAGCCTGCAGTGTCACTTGTCACTGAGTGTGCTGGGCAGCACTTTGCAAAATTGGATATGAAAATAAGAATAGCCCTGAAATGCATATGTCAGTATTATTCCTCACTAAACTTGCCTACTCTTAATTTTGGAAGCACTTCTGGGGTGTGTGCTCTCAATTTATGAACTCCATGACGCAGCATTAAGCTGCTTCAGGCTGGTCCAGAGGTTTTTGCTCTGCTCAGGAGATGCAATTGTTCAGAAGGAAAAGAGATACCTGTAACTTGAGTTACTCCTTGCAACAAAGTGTTGTCTCTTGCCCGCAAATCATCTTTAAATCACTTCTTCCAAGGGCACCCAGGAGTCCCTGAGTCTTCAAGACAGTGTGACCTACTCTAGGTGCTGCTGCTCTGGCAGGGGGGGTTGCACTGAATGAGCTTTTGAGGTCCCTTCCAGCCCTTGAGATTCTGTGATTCTGTGAAAATAATCCCTAATGAACACACTTTATTAAAGAAAAGCCTCAGAGATCAGCCTGAGGAAGCATTTCAGCTGTGGAAGTGGGAGGTCAGAAGATAAGCAGAACCCATTTTATTTCATAAATGAGTGCCATCTGTATATATATTTTTAAAGCTTTTCAAAGTTTCACCCCTTTGCAAATTCACTTTTGACACATAGTGATGCAGTTGTTCATCACAGCTTTGTGCATCAGCCATTGGAATTGGAGATATTCAACACCTCTCTGGAGTGTTTCTTAATAACAAAAGGAAGAGAAGTTTCTCTTCACCTGCATTTCCCACACGTGCTCAAAAGCCCCAGCCAGCTCCAGAGCTGCCTCCTGATATGAAAGCCCTCACTGATTTCTTTATAAACTCTCCAATATATCACTGGCATTTTGTGTTTAGCAGCAGGTGCTATTAAAGGACATCAAATATGTCAACGTAACCCCCGGAGGCAAGGGGAGAGAAGCGTTGTGGTTGCAGAGCTTTGTGCTCAGCGGGAGAGTGACAAGTGGTGGGTGTTTGGGGCTGGCACGTTCCCTGCTGGCAGGTTCCTCGCCTGGCAGGGTGGAGAGTTGCAGTAAGACTCATGTGGCACTAACTCTTTATACATAAAACCCAAATTTAGATCCTCCTTTTATATTGGGGACCACACACACACACACACACACACACTTTTTATCAAGGAAAAGGCAGGGTGCTACTCCTTGTTTAACAAACATTTCTTCTGATGTTCCCAAATGGGGAGAGTTGAGGGGAGGGAAAGGAAATCCCTAATGATACAGGAGTCATCAGTCATTGTTCACACCTCACCAGTCAGGGATGTAAAGAGATCATTATCATATTAGTGCTGTTCCCAGGCTCCAGCATTACAATGGTGACAGGCATTTTGACAAAGTCAGACCAGGGTTTTTTGCTCCCACCTGGAAATTTTTTACCCCTGTAGTAAACTTGTAACAGAAAGCAGAAGGCAAAAATCCCACTGTAGGTGCCATCTCTGAACAGTGCTCCCTGAATTTCCCTGGATCTGACATAGCCCCAAGGCTTTGGGCTTGGCAGAGCAGAGGGTGCTGATGTTAAATGCATTTTTCTAAGTGTAGGATCCCTTCCCTGCTGTTGTGCTTTAGGCAAACTGCATGACTTGAAAAATTCTCAGTGGTTCTACACATGTATGTATATATATACATATACACATATGGCAGGCTGTTCTCAGTGATGGCCAGTGATAGGACAAGGGGCAATGGACACAAACTGGAACAGAAAAGGTTCCAAAGAAACACAAGGAAGAATTTGTTCCCTGTTGAGGTGAGGGAGCACTGGCAGGGGCTGCCCAGATGGGCTGTGGAGGCTCCTTCCCTGGAGACATTCCAACCCAGCAGGATGAGTCCCTGTGTGCCCTGCTCTAGGTGCTGCTGCTCTGGCAGAAGGGGTGGGACTGGATGAGCTTTTGAGGTCCCTTCCAGTCCTTGAGATTCTGTGATGCCTGATATGTATATTAATTCATCCTATAATTGTTGCTCACTCCTGCTGTGAGACTAGAGCATAATGTGCTTCTAGCTCAAGTTTAGATAAGGAGCAAACCAGCCTGGTTTACATCCTGGCAATCCTTGGCATCCCTGGCATACGCAGCATTGGTGCCTTTGGAAATCTTCTGCTACAGCTGGGCTCTCGTTTGTACAGCACATGTAACACAAGCTACAACTGAGAATACTCTGTGGAATTCAAAGCTTCAAGGCTTTGGTCGTTTCTCTAATGAAAACGACCTCACTTTTGCCAGTGCAGGAGTGGGTGCAGAGCCAGCTGGTGTATTCACATCAGACAAAATGCTGTTGTCACTATCATTTACAAAAGAGATCCTTTTACTGAAGTCTATTTCATCTGAGGTTTTCCAGATGCTCCTGCTGTGCATTAATCATCACCAGGAATCCTAAGGATGCCTGGGAGAGCTGCCTGCTTTGGAGGCAGGCAGAGGCAAAGAGCCGGTGCAGGCAGTTGCAAGATTTCTGCAGCACAGCTTGCTGCAGCCATGCCAGAATTTGTAATTTGCTTGTGTTTTAAGATGCACCAGTTTGTCTCAGGCAGCACTGGGATGAGGGTGTGAGGAGGTGTCTGGTGCTTCTGGGTGTTGCAGACATGCATTTGATAATGTTGCAGATAATGTTACCTTAGGTCACACGTTAAAGAGGCGAGGTCCCATCTAAACACTGTGCTTGGCATCACAGGAAGGATTTAGTTTGAGGATGATTCTCTGGTAACAGTCTCTGTGTTTCTGTTCCTGCAGGTGTCTGGGTGAAGGCAGGGGTGATGGGGAGTGACCTTCCCACTGACAACCTCCTCCAGGCCTGCCTGTCCTGCCATCCCTGCCCTACTCCCTTCACCTGGTACAGCCACTTCCTCCCCAGCTTTGTGTTTCAGAGCCCATTTTGGGAGATGGGCACCAGAAGAGACTGGAGAACTGTGGGTCAGAGGCATACCACTAAAAAGCCAAGAGATCTTGATCAATACAGATTTCTTCCTCTCATTCACAATAGTCCAACTTGCCCCCTCTTTGCCCTCAGTCCTCAGAGTTTGGGAGATTTGTAGAACACCCCAGGAGTCCTCACAGACCCTGTGGATAAGCTCAGAGAGAAAGAAAGCAGCTTTGCATGCAGAGCAGCCATGGACATGGGGATGGCTCCCTGCAGAAGGGGACAGTCCCCCTCAGTGACACCAATCGGAAACAGAAATGATTTGGGAGCTGGAGGAGAGACAGAAAAAGCCTGACAAGGTTGGGAAGGGGATGTCTGCTTTGGCAGGGATGGGTGCTGCGGGCAGAACCCAGGGCACCGCTCACACGTCTACACAACATCCCACTTATCCAGGTGGCTGCTACTGCAGTTTGTCAAGCCAAGATCTTCATCATCCAAATTCCACTGAATTCAGTGGAAGGAGGCCAGAGGCTTGCTGGCTCAGCTGAGCACTGGCCCGTAAAATATTTGGGGGTGGGGGGTAAGATGGGCTTGCTCATGCTTTCTATGCATGCTGGCAACAGGGTTTTTAATAGGGTCACTACCTGGAAGAGCAGTGATGAAATATTGTGTGTTCTGCAGGTGCCATTTGTTGGAATTGTCACATTTATGGGAAAATCAATAACATTTGGAAAATGCTTTTAAAGTTTTATGCCACATGTACAGCTAAAGGAAAATTAATGGACTTTATCCTCATTTACCAAGAATGACATCTTCTTGTTGAAAACTCAAGTTTTAAAAGACTTGTTCCCACACCAGGTTTGAAAGTGGGTATTTGAGACACGGCTATGAAGGTGTTTGATGAATCTGTTAATTCCAGTGCTCACAGAGCAGTGTGACTGAGAAGGACAGAACATGGAGATTTTCCCTCTTGCAAGTTTCCCAATGGAAAATTCAACTTGAAAGTTTACTTTCAAAAGAACAAGCTTTTCCTAAAACAAACCCCAACCTAGTTCATTTGCAGCCAGTTATCCTACCAAAAATCTCCTGCTCAGAAATGTTCTGCTGAGTTAAGGGCTATTTCTTTCATCATTTCTCCCCGAAGGCAAGGGCATGGCAGCAAATCCTGCTGAATTTGCACTGACAAGAGATGCAGATTGCCATTAAAACTCAGGAAAGTTCTACAAGCAGCTGCCACGGAATGACATTATTATAAAGATCTCATCTTTCATTGTCAGCCAAAACTGGGTGAAATCTTTATGGACCTGAGTGACAACGTTTCTGTATCAAATGGTGGAGGTTCCTGCTTCCCAGATGTAATGAGCTACAAAATGAGACCCGAAACCTGCCAATGGCTATGAGCAGAATATCATCCCAGCTGGATGCCAGCAACATGTACTTTTGAGGCAAATCGTTACTTTTAGGTGGGAGGACGGGCACATTTCTGTGACAAGCATCCTTCAAAACCCCCAGAGATCAAGGAGCTGGGGAGGGAGCTGGTAGAGTTGGGCTGCTGATGTATGTGCAGGTCTGGTTGCCAGAGCTGCATCAGATATACAATTTAGTATTTAAATAAAAAAAAAACAACCCTATTTTACTGTGAGGGTGAGTGAGCCCTGGCCCAGGCTGTCCAGGGAGGGTGTGGAGGCTCCTTCCTTGGAGGGCTTCAAGACCCACCTGGACACGTTCCTGTGTGACCTGATCTAGGTGAACCTGCTTCTGCAGGGGTGTTGGACTGGATGATCCCTAAAGATCCTTCCAACCCCCACCATTCTGTGATTCTATGAGGGTCTGTAATTGACTCAGTAAATAACAACATAGGATCTAAGACTAAAAGCAGCTTAGCTGTGCTTTTTGTCCCCCACAGGGACAGTCACCGTGAGCTCACTGCATCCCGAGCCGCCTGTGCTCTCAGTGGCAGAGCACAAAACCCTCCCTTGCCAAAGAAAGTTTGGAAACTGGCACAAACATTTCTCAAACCTTTTTCTCTGCAACAGCTTTCCCGTCTCCTCCCTACAAAGTGCCTCATGTGCTGTGAACATTTTATTGGCACCCACTGGAGCAACCTACATGAGAGTCCCGCGCGGCCCCACCGGCCCCTGGAGACATGCGCCTGGAAACCAAGGCAAGAAAAACCCATCTCAGCTCTCAGTTAAGGCACAACAGCTTGTGTTGTGTTCTGTTAGGCAGTGACAGGTGAAGTGTCATGTGAGAGGAATAGCAAAGGAGTAGAAAATTGCAAAGAAATCTTATTTCTCTGAATTTCAGCATGGAGGGGAGTGGGAAGAGCCCTGCAGAGTTGCTCCAGCACAAGCCTATGCTAAAGCAGGTTCCTCTTGCTCAAGGGGCACAGGAACGTGTCCAGGTGGGTTTGGGAACCTCCCAAGAAGCCTCCACAGCCTCCCTTGACAGCCTGGGCCAGGGCTCCCTCCCCTCAGCACCAAAGTTTGTTCTCGTATTCCAGTGGAATTTTTGTGCTTCAGCTTATGCCCATCACCCCTTGTCCTGACACTGGGCACCACCAAAAGAAAGAGTGGCCCCCATCCTCTCAACACCTGCCCTTTACATATTTATCATCATTGATAAGGTCCCCTCTCAGCCTTCTCCAGACTAAACAGCCCCAGTTCCCGCAGCCTTTCCTTCTCACACAGATGCTCCAGTCCCCGATCATCTTGGTGTCCCTGCACTGGCCTCTCTCCAGCAGTTCCCTGTCCCTCTTGAGCTGGGGAGCCCAGAACTGGACACAGGACTCTAGATGAGGCCTCACTAGGGAAGAGCAGAGGGAGGAAATCCTCCCTTGACCTGCTGCCCACGCTCTTCTTAATACCCCCAGGATGCCATTGGCTTCTTGCCCATGGGGGCATGTTGCTGCTCATGTTTAATTTGCTGCCCACCAGCACTCCCAGATCCCTGTCCTGGAGCTGCTCTCCAGCAGGTCACCCCCAGCCCATCCTGGTGCATGGGTTTGTTCCTCCTCAGGCACAGGACTCACCTTTTGTACCTTCCCACACTAAACCCCAGTAGGCAATGCTGGTCTGTTAGAGTGTGTCTCAGATTTTCTCTCTCTGGACCATCCTGGCTCACTGGGTGCTGGGGCTACAGCTCAAGCAGCCTCTTCTCAGAGCCGATGTGGGTCCAGGTGATCCCAAGCACTGATTGCCCCTCCTTCCCTTCCCACTTGAGGCAGGTGGTAGCAGCTTGGCAACAGAATTCACTAAAATGATGGTTTTCAGGCCCAGGGAGGTGATGGTGTTCATGAGGACAGAGCAGGGATTTAATCAGGAGAATGTGCTTTTAATTTTGCCTTTTTCTTTTTATACCAGACCCTCTGAAGAGCCTGAGGAGAGGAATAATTAATACATGAGGTCTGAGAGCAGCATGGGTAGCAATTGCAAAAATTGCATTGAAAGGCAGGTTTAATTGTGCCTGCTAGCTGTCTTCCAGGGAACCACTGCTGTACTGAGGGCTCTGGAGGAAAAAGGGATAGTTTGATGAACCACTTTGATGTTCTGGGCCATTTCAGGCTGCCCTGGAGAGCGTTTGGTGGCTTTCTGTCTCCAGTTTCTTTGCTTCAGTGGCTGAACTGAAAACTAGGGTGTGACCCCAGAACAGCACAAAGCTTTAAAGAAGGAATGAAATAATGATCCAAGGTATTACAACAGGCTTAATGAAAAAAAAAGCTGATGCTCTGTAGAACAATGTGATTTTGTTAATGAAAATCTTAAAGGTTTTGAACTCCTCCACAAAACTAAAACTCCCCATCTCCCTTCCTTCAAGCTGAAGTGATGAGACGTGCTCCAACGAAGCTCACCAGCATCAGCCCTTTGCTCTGCCTTTTATGATTCGTAAAATCACCTTCAAAACTCTCCTGGCTCTAGGTGAGACTGGAGGAAGAAATGAAAAGAGCAGAAATCAATGCCTTCTGATAGTTACACCAACACTGACAGGATAATCCATTAAAATAACTACTTGCGAAAACTAAAGATTGCCCTTCACCTGACAAGGCAGTCTCTCCTCTTGGCAAGGGATTCTCCCATTGCCCTGTCCATGCTCTGTTTGCCCTCCAAATGCTGTGAATCTCTGGAGCATTTAAATGATGAAAGGGAAGGAGGCTGGGAGAGTGTTGTGCTGTACAGAGAATACTGTATTTGCCTGTGTTTCCTCAGGTGTAGGGGAAGGCTCTTTGCTCAGCCTTCAGTCCTTGCATTTCATAAACTCTCTGCAGTGGAAATTAACATTTTAAGAGCAAATAACCCCAAATACATCCCTGGAAGGCAATTTACCTACAACAAATAGCTTTAAAGTCCATAGTGCTGTGTTTTAGCTTCTGCTTAGGCAAGTGGTTCCACGGCTGTGTGAGTTGCTGGTGGGAGACACTGCAGAAGCAGGGTTGTCCTCTGCTCCCATGGGTCTCTCAGTTAGTGCAATGCCATAGCATCATCCCAGAGACTGCAGCAGCAGGGAGCTGCCCTCAAGTCTTTAATTAATACCTGGGTAATGAGAAGTTTCATTGTGGAATCCCTCCAGTAGCACAGGATACAGAGTTGACATGCAGCTCCTGGTGTTGGGCTCTCCCAGCTGCACGAGTCCCACCATGTCCTGCTTCTGAAACGTTAGAACAACTGGCACAGTGGACTATCCAGCCACAGCATTCCCACTGGCCTTGTTGGCAATGCTCTGAGGCTTGGCTGTGAGCTCCGAGCCAAGCAGGGCTGCAGAAAAATTCAACCAGGGGTAAGACCAGGACAGAGGGGTACCAGCTGTGGTGGCAACATGAAAGCAGATGTATCCAGAGAGGAAATGACATCCAGCAGTGAAGTGGTTATCCTAGGGACACCACCTCAAGTGGCTCAGGAGCCTCTGTGCTGCTTGAACTCCATAAATGACTATGTCAACAAATTTTCCTCCCTGGCACCAGTTTTCTCCAGCGTCCTGTAGCCACTCTGTGCATCTGCTTCAGATGGTCATGAGAACACAGAGTCATTCTCACTATGTGAGGCTCCCTTCTGAAGAAGTGTGGAATTATGATGGTGAAGAAACGATGTGGGAGAGAGAAAGATGTCACTTGAGCAAGATGTCCTTACCTGCAAGACCTGTAATGATAACATGATTTTGTGTTCAAACTGAGGTGTTTTTTTTTTTTTAAGGAGGAAATAGCTGCTATCCACCTTCAGGAGTAAATGGAGGTCAGTTGTCCAGGGCTGCATGGTGAGAATTGGCAGATGCAACAGCAGATGAGGGCCCTGGGCTGCCAGGCTGCCTCAGCCAAATTGCTGGTGATTCAGTCATTTCTTCAATTTCCTTCTGAATCTCCAGAACCTGTAAGCCACAGGACTAAAGGCAGTGTAACTTCCCTGCACTGAGAGTCTAGTGGGGTTTCTCAGTTTCTCAAGTCTCAGGTAGTTTTTGTTGTCTTATTTTAAGTTCATTAACAGCCTGTCAAATCAATTGTCTCCGATGCCACCAATGCCACTTGGTTGGGCTCCAGCTCCGAGCACACCACGAGGCTGCTGACAGCCGCCTCTGTCAGCAGGAGAACAAAAATCACTGCAGATTTGTCTCCCTGTCATTTGGCACAGATTGGACAAATTATGATGGAAGCTTTAATGTTTCCTGAAAACAGAACCACTGACTACAAAGTGGCGTTGCCCAGTGCTTGCTCCCTGCGCTCGTCAGAGCCGTCCCTGGCGTGTTCTGAGCAGCGAGGGCTGGGGTTGGAAGGGTTGTCTGATAGCAGATGGAATCATAAGAGCTTCACCTCTGTGCTTAAGCCCTTAGTGTGTGGTTGATCTCCACAAAGTGAAAGTCAGAATGATGAACACAAGTATCTCCTGCCTTTTCATGTATTTGCCACCAGTGACTGACTCGTCGTTCCAAACCCACTCACATATTAAATAGCATTTTGGCATGTTTCCACCACCTAATACAATACAGATAATTCTCTCACAATGTACCAAAGAGAATGCAATTAACATGGAGTTTCCGTAGACATGTTTTATATTATCTACTTAAAATAATCCTATTTCCTTGCTGTAATCTAATCTAGCTATGACTTGCTTTGCCCTAAATGTGATATATGGTTAAAAACAACTCAGAAAGAATATAGACAAGGTGGATGAATGCTGTATCATTGCATTTCAGTTGAGACACTGTGGCTTCAGAGGAGCAGATGTAGCACTGCATCTGGCTTGGAGTCATCAGCTGACAGTGCATTATTTAAAGGCATTGCCAGCCTCCAAACGCAGGAAGGTGAAGACACGCTGCTGGAAGAACACAGCTGAGCGATGTGATCAGTGCACTGGGGTGTAGTGGCTTGGGGAAGAGGGCAACAGGATCTGTGAACCTCCTGCTTCATAGGACTACATAAATAGCAATGTAGGGTTTGAGAACCATCAGACTTACCAAACCTTGTTGCTCAACAGCATCAGAGCCTTGCTGAGAGCAGAGCTGGGTGGTGTGGGGTGCTCTACACGACTCCAGCCCCACTGCCTGGACCTGCAGCCCCTAACAGCAAGGGGTGGGAGGTGGCAAGAGTTGCTCCTGCTTCAGAGCTGTGTGTGGCCTGACAGTGCCCACAAAGTCTGTTGAGAAAGTAAGGAGCTGAACACAACATTCATGGGCTTGGCTCTCACCTCTGCCTTCCTCTGGCATTTAGCTGATCCTGTCAGCATTCAGGGTGTGTGAAGTGGTGAGCCCCCAAACAGGGAACATCCTTCAGCAGCTCCTTGCCAGGGCACAGCTTTCACTTTAGCTCAGCCAGCATGGTGATAAATGTGGCTCCATCAAGCCTACAGTGCAGGAAGAGCCCAACGTAAAGTAGAATATGAATAGTTATTGCTATTGGAATAAGATTTAACACTATGGTTAGCAGGTTAAATAAGGATTAACGGGACTCAGCTGCTATGCCATGTGTGTTTGCTATGGGAAATGTATATTCCCCACACTGTATACATTGGAAATCTCAGTGACCATGTGAAACATCCTCTACCATCCCCAGGAGTTTCCAAGTGACGTGACAAATTCCCTCATCCATGCCAGATGAGGCAGTTGAGCTTTTTTTGTTCCTTTCACATCCTCTAATGATCTGCCTGCCACACAACGAATTTGTACTTGGCTGAAAACCTAGATAGGCTTTCAGTATCTATCAGAACTCCCCAGGCTGACATCTGCCCTCTGCAGCCACAGGCATCCATCACTTTTTCTTCCCCTGTCTTCAAAGCTCTGTGTCACAGACGGGCAGGAAGAATGGAAACTCAGATGATTTATACAGAGAGAAAGACAATCCCCTGCTTACAGAGCAGACCAGATTCTGCTGTGCTTTGTCATGCCCCCATGGGGTATGTCTCTGGTTGGGTCTGAGCTCACATCCCTGCAGGTGGAGTCAATGCCACAGCCTGTGTCCCCAGAGCTGAGGGTCCTGGTTGTGCCCCAGGCACATCACTCCAAATCCTGGGAATGGATGCTCGTTCCTCCTGCCCTGACAGAGAAGAAGAAGAAAATGTGCTTCTCTTATAGACATGTCTGTTTAATAGACACACATGGAGCCTACAGACTCCAGGCATCCTTTTGGCTTTGTTGCCACAGCTGAAACATCCAATGGAAACGAGGATTCTCGAGTATAACACAAGTAGTGGTTCTGCCACAGCTGAAAGTCAGATCAGTCGATACAAACAGAGGGTCTAATCCTGCTTTTACCATCTGAGATGCACCTTCAAGCTTCTGAGTATCTTGTTCAGCAAAGCACTTAAGCACATGCTTAGCTGCATGAACATGAATCCCCTTTCCTATGCTCTGTGGGATTTGTGGCTGTGCTTATGGATAAATACATCTCCAAAGTGGCTTAAGCACTCAATGAACAGGGATGAAGCATCTCCTAAGCTTACAGTCTTTACCAAGTTTGGCCCTTCCACTTATTTTCTGGCTTTCAAGATGCTTGTGTTTTCCCCTGGTACAGACAAAGCTCCCACCCTGAGAGGTACAGGGGGGTGTGGTTACCTGACTCCATCATCATCCCCTGTCTCCCAAAGTCACACGTATCCCCGACTGAACTAGCTAATACTCACCTTGTGCCACAATTGCCACTCGATCCACCCCTGAGATCAGTAGGCAACCTTTCCCAGGCATCAGTTTTGGCTCTGCCCAAGGACACGATTTGACTACCCCCTATTAGAAGGCCATGGTTTTCTGTATTGATCTATTTCATGGACACACATCATAAAGATCATTTCAGTTTTAAGCTCCTGCATTCATAACATTTCCCCTTTTAAACTCTTTTTTTAGAAAAGTCTCTGAAATTGCTCCATCACCACTGAACTGCAGCATCTGTGATCTGTACAGATGAAGATTCAGGGGATCCACAACACATTATCAATCTACATTAATACCTAAACCATTAAGAGCTGACACATATTATGGCAAACGTTGTAAAACAGCAGAAAACCCCTAACAGCACGTAAAGCCAGAGCCAAATGCATCATGGGAAGCTTTTTACAAGCTGAAGGGTGATGTGAAATACACCAGGCAGAAGCATCTGGTGCTGAGGGGAGCACAAGGCAAGAGGCAAGTTGGAATGCTGAGTGCATCCCTTGCACAGCTCCACTGCAAATTAATTACTGGGGCCAGAGGCTCTGGGGAGCTTTGCTCTGTGCATCCCTCTCTCTGGGAGGGAGTCTCAGTCCTTGTCTGCAGCTTGGCC
Source organism: Urocolius indicus (assembly GCA_013401255.1). Taxonomy (NCBI): domain Eukaryota; kingdom Metazoa; phylum Chordata; class Aves; order Coliiformes; family Coliidae; genus Urocolius; species Urocolius indicus. Next base: position 463,256 of record WBNH01006823.1, on the reverse strand, counting down.
AATGCTCATGTCCCAAAGGCAGGATCTAATGGCAGGATTTATCATTGCCATCACACTTCATTATAACAGTTTAGTGTTTAATGGAGCTCACAGAGCTCTCTGGTTGCATTTGTCCCCCAGCTGCAACTGGCTGTGCAAGGGGGTGGGAGAGGGGGAAGATGCTGCCTGTGTACTGCTGATCAATATGGGCTGATGTGGTTCTAAGGGTTAATTTAATTAGCTTAAGATTTTATCATCATTCACCACAACAAGGTTTTGCTCTGCCTTGGGATGTGCAGAGCCCCAGAGCAACAGGATGAGCAGAGTCCAAAGCAACAGCAGCCTACTGCCAGGCCTTGAGCACAGCACAGGGGAGGCAAAATAGAGCAAAAGAGTAAGGAGCAGGAGACAGACCTCACATCCATGGCCAATGGGAATGAAGCTTTCTCTCCCAGCCCTGCTGTGAGTTGTGCCCAGTGAGGGCATTGCTGCAGTGCACGTTGCAGTGTGCTCTCTGCAGAGAAACTGTTTGCTTTGTGTGTGCAAAAGTGAGAGTGCGTGAGGAGGCTTTGCATTTGCTGCTCTGGGCCAGGAGGGTCACAGAAGAGGAAGCTGATGTGTGTATGAGTGTGGGTGTGCACATGTGTGTTGGAGACAGCATTTGTGCGCAGTGCATCCCAGAGATACACAGGGAGCAGAGACAAGTGCAAGAGAGGGAGGGAATCTGAACAGTGCTGAAGGTGAAGCCGGTGAGTCAGTGCCCAAACCAGGCTCTCAAAACCATCCTTCTCCCACCTCACTGTTCTGTCTCAGCCATCTTCAGCCCCTCTTTGCTACCCTAAAGGCACGAGCCGATGTGCTGCAGGTCTCCATCTCCATCTCAACAGGAGGGATCGAGGGGTTATGGCTCTTGCAATTCCTTTCTCCACCCTGATGAGGGCAGGTTTAAAAGAGTATATATAAGCATGAACACCCCGTGAGCAGCACATCATGGAAAAGCCTCCCTAAAAGAGATGTACAAGTGGTTAAACAAAGAAGTGGTTTGGAAAAGTAGTGGCAAAAATAACCCAATGTCTGATAGCATTACAGCTGCTGTCACATGCAGACATCCAGCCGGGTAATTTACTGACTTGAGAACTGAAACAATTTCATCTTTATTGCTTTGGATTGCAGGTCCACCTACATCAGGTTGCAATCTGGTCCCATCTGGACTTCAGTCAGTTTGACAGATCCCAAGATCTCTGATTTCTTGCTCCTGTAATTCATCCAAACTCCTCCAGCTACTTTGGTTGTGAGACCAAAGAGGACACAGAGAGCCTCAGGTTTGGCATCTGTGTCACATAACATGCTGAAGAGCTCAGAGGGTTAAGCAAGGCTCAGCTATCCTGCTCCAAGTTTTTTAAATGCCACAGATCCTCAGCAAGCCTCATTCAGGAGAGTTTACCTACTTCAATCCTAAATGCTCTCATCAAAATGCTATTTAGAACATTGACATATATGACAAAGAGGCACTTGAAGGCTGATAAAACAGATTCAGCAAAGGAATTGTGCACACACATAAAACATCCATCTAGTCCACACGCTTTGCTGGTTTTTACATTGTGAGCTTCAAATAGTGCCCCATGAATTAATGCTAGAGAGGAAAGGATACATAATGAAATCATAGGCAGTAGGCAAAAGAACCCCAAACTCCATAAATAAAATCTTCCTTCTGTTCTGGGCTGTCCCCCAAACACAAGTTCTTGTTTCACCCATGAATTATAGTGCCTGCTACATCAGAAGCTGGGGATTTAATTTCATTATGGCATCAAAGGGAGATCATAAAAAACTAGTTTTACAGCTACTGTACGTGGTCTGAAAAATGCCTGGAGAGAACATGGACTGTACTGCTATTCCTACCTGAGTCAAGCCAGGAAAATTGATTTCATTGGGAGGAAAGTAGTTATTAATAGCTTCTCAGCCTCTAAATAACCAGAGTTATTTAAATAACTGCAGCTATTTAGGGTCCATCCCTGTGATACAGGGAGTCACAGCAGTGGAGATACACATCTCCTCACATGCATTCTGCCCTCCTCAGCAAAGGCTTGGTGATGCACAGGAATGTCTGTCTTCTTCTGCAAGGGTGAGATTCTCATTTCTAGCACATTTTGCATAAAATGCCAAAATACTCCCTGCCCATCTTCACATTCAGGCCCTTATTGAGGCCACCTTGTTTATTAAGGGAACTTTTGTCCCATCTGCCATTTTCAACCTTAGTGGAAGGCTGCAGGAGTAACCCTGACAGCCCCAGCTCTCATCTCAAAGGCACCTTCATCAAGACAAAAGGGAAAAAAGAGAAGCTGAAAGCCAGCCCAAAACAACTCCACATCCAGCTGTTATGAGCTACCTGGAAAAAGGTAAGGGAGGAACTTCTTCTCTCTTTTACCACTGTGTATGCTCTCAGCTCCAAGTCACTCACGTTTGACTGCTACTCAAGAAGACACTCTTCCAAAAGAAGGCTTTTGGAATTGAGGATGGAGAGCCTAGGCAGAGCATCTTGGCACAGCATCCCACTAAGGGCAGAAGGGCTGCACCACATGCCATGGTGAACCAGAGCCCAACACCTCACCAGCAGTACCCAGGGTACGCTCCCAACCCTCCTCTAACTGCCTTCCCCTACCTTTAGCTCCTGAGAGCAGGGGGTTGATTGGAGGGGCTTGATGCTGACCACCTGTGAGACAAACTGCCTCTGAATCATTGAAAGTACATTTTCTGAGGACTTTGAGTGGACTTGAGGACTTCTTAGTGTTCATTTCTTTGTATTATGTATATAAGAGCCTCCAAAGTACAACTCTTGGTACCTGAATTGCTTTCAAAGCAACTGCCAGTGGGACATGGTGAATCCAACTTTCACTTTCCTGCCATTTAAATATTGTTGATTTCAGCAGAGATCTCCAGTGGAAAATTTGACACCCATAAACCAGGAGATAGTTCTCACAACTGTGAAATGACCAATGTGGCTCAAATATGGATTGACCACCAAAATTATTCCCAACCTGCAAAGAGAGCTGGAAAGAGGCAGCATTTACCCTGACAGATGGGCTGGGCTTTAATGTTAATGGCATTCCCAAGTTTGCTCCCAGGAGGCAGCACTAATAGTTGTTGACTCAATGTTTTTTTTTTTTTTTAAAGAACAATAATCCATGAAGTGTTGTGTCATTTGTTTTCAGGTGTCATTTATTCTGAGTGAGGAGAGAAAAACAGCCCCAAACCTCTCTAGATTCTTCTTTCATTTGGTTTTCTTTCTGGTTTGAGTTTTTAAAGTTGAGTCCTGCAGTGCCTTAGTGAAATATCTGTTTCCTTATATATCATTTAGATGTTAAACAGCTTGAGGGGTTTTGTGCTCAGGGATTTTAGGCATCCAAGTTGGGATCTGGGAGTCTCTGCAGAGTCACTGGTAGCCTCCATATTGGTCTGGATGATCTTGCAAGGTCCTTTCCATAAAGATTCTGTGATTCTGGGGTTCCCCTCTGGGTGGATGTGCAATTTGGACACAGTAAATGTCCCTGGCATGGCATGGCATGATGTAACACAGCATAGCACAGCACAGGGAGCCTGCCCTTCGCAGGGGCCATGGGAGGCTGCAGGGTGAGACCTGGCTTAGAGACAGAGTTCCAGGAGGGTTTATCTGCTGGTTGGGAGGGATGTGGGACAGAGCAAGGAGTTACAGAAGGCAAAGTTTTGGTAAAGTGACAAGAGGAATAACTTTAAGAACAAAACCTACTGTTTCATGGCAAAATCTTAGCTACAATGAGATGCAGCTCAAATCCTTTCAGCCCCACTGCAAAAGAACCCCATCCCGAGGGGCTGGGGCTTCACCTCTGCTATCTGTCCTTCCTAAGAGCTGATTCTGTGTTCTGCTACGATGGCTCTGCTGGGGATGAAGCCCACAGTAGGAGGAGAGCTCATTTAAGGCTTTTGGTGAGAGAAACGAGCCACGCTACAGCCTGGCCAGCAGCAGGGCTGAGGCCGTGGTCCCATGAGTCAGATGTGCTGGTTTCAATGGTTCAACTTCAAAACATACCAGAAAGATCTGTCTTTATAAACAAGAGGAGGTTTGATGAACCCCTGAACTTACAGTAATCTGTGATTAATAATGGTAATTACTTAGGAGACAGAAAACAATGGGATAAGAGTAAAATGTCATTGAAATGCAACAGTTTATGAGGCTTAACACTCAAATGAACCCTGAGGAACTACCTTCCACAGCAAAGTTGCTTATCTGTCTTTGGTGCTTGGCAGCCCAGCTTGTCCTCAGCTTTGAAGGGACCAAGGCTGAAACTAAGCTGTTGAGTTGCTAAACCAGACCAGGCTTTGATTCAGGTTCCCAGCCCACCCAGCCCAGCACATCCCAGCCACTTAATATTGCCACAGCCCACGGCTCCAGCATCGTCGTGGGGGAGATGGGTTTGACTCTGGAATTAACAGTAATTTGCTATTAGCAGCTGGCACATCACTTCCCTCTAAATCAGCACTACACAAACAAGAGGGAGCTCTAAAGAGATGCCATAAAAAATGCAGGGTCAGAAGGGAAGCAGAAGAGCTCAGGTACCCAAAAGCAGCCTGGGGCACAGTTTGTGTTATGTGACAGCTGCTTAAGATTCAACTATTTAGAGAAGAACAGCAAAAGCCTTTTCTTGTCTTTTTTTTTTTTTTTTCTCCTCCCTTCAGCACTATTTTAATCCATTTGGCAGGAGAAATGAGGTCCACAAGGCATCTATCACCAATTAATGTCTTAAGGATAAACATTTACAAGTTGACAGATGTTCCTATGGAGACTTGAATCCCACGGTTACTTGAGCAGGAAATTGGCCCAGGGGCTTGTAACACGTGCCCATGATGTGGTTGTAGAAAATACCCACCTTGCTTTGTGAGGGGATTTCTAAGGACAGATGTGGGAGTGTGTTGAGCACCTGAGGATTTGGTGAGGAGCAGCTTTGCAGGATGGATTGATTATTTAGAGCTGAGTCTTGTTGTCAGTGAGGACAGCAGCAAGGCTGAGGCCTGAAGATGGTTTTCAAGATTTCTGGGTTCTTCCACCTTCCTACTTCAACAATATTGAACATTATACACATAGATGAAACCCCATAAATAAGATTTAGTTCTTCCTTTCCCTGTAATCATACAGCTGCAGTATTCTGGGAATGGTTTTATTGCAGCATTTAGGAATGAATTAGTCTTGTCAATAACTGCTGAGTGACAAGTTGAGTGTTATGTCTTCCTGGATGTTTCCATCTCCCCTGACCTCTGTATATTTAAGTACAGACCAGCACTTTTCACAAGTGTCCGGCTAACAGCTCCTTTCCCCTCTGTAAGCAAGGAGCTGGGGCCAAGAGGTACAAACACAGAGCTGGAGAAAATCTGACCAAGGGGAGAGAGATGCTCTGTAGGATGCCAGAAGCAGACTAATAGGGGAAAAATCCAGAAACCCAAGGAAGGCATTGGGATGGGCTCAGTGTCATGTCACAGGGGCTGCAAAGAGCTTTCTGGCAAACTGGTAACTCTGCTGAAGCCCATGGCTTTAAATGCTGAACTGATTGCAGCAGCCTGCCAAGAACAGGGATCTCAGGCTTCTTATCAAATTAAAGATCCAGAAAAGGTGTGATGGAGTGTCTCGGCCAGAGCCTCCAGCCTCTTCCTCCCACTTGACAGCCCGCAGGGTGCACCACGACAGAGACATGACAAACTACACCCCAGCAAACAACTGCAACGCGCAACATCTGAGCTGCAGCTCCGGCAGGAGCAGCCAGCCCTGCCCACCCCCAGGCAGCCTCCCCTGCAGCCCCTGCCTCTGCTCTCTCACAGCCTGCCAGGAGAACAGCACCAATTTCATCCCGCTGTTCTTCAGTCTCTTGACGAACATTAGTTCCAAATTACAGCCCTGGAAAAGATTTTGCCATTCCCAGCAGGAGCTGGGGGGAAATGAGGAGGGGACTGTGAGCTCAGCCCCTGTAAATGTGCAGTGGGGAAAGTGCTAACGGTGAGGTTAAAGCTGACAGCACTGGGTGAGTTACTGTGAGCACTGGGTTTGGGGGATTGGGAAAGATCTCACGGAGGGAGCACATTTTGGGGCTTTTTTTTTTCCTCTGAAAACAAGTTTTATAGTGTCTAAAAGCCTTGAAATGCTCAACAGAGGTATGAAAGGACCATGTGTGCTTATTGAGCAGTGAGGCACAATCCCTTAGGGGAAAGCATCCCCCCAGTGCAAACCTCACTGCCACATCAGCAGCCCTGTGTCCCCTTGGGTTTATTTAGGTGAGTCATTCTCACTCTACAAAGAAAACTCAGTGACAGCCCCAAGCACTGACTGTTGGGGACAGATCTAGCCCAGCTAAGGTACTGGGGGTCATAGGAGCTCTCCCCCAGGGCATTCACTCTATGGGGGAAGGTCACAGAGGAAGCAGTGCTTGATGAGGCAAAACAAAATCCAGCCCCCATCATTTATTTAAGTATCAGTTTCATCTCCTCTAAGAGCTGAGAGATGCTTTGCTTGCTGCTGGCCTGTCTGGATGCCCAGCTCTCCTGGGAGATACAGCTCAGAGATCCCTTCCACCTTCCTCTTAAATCGGCAATCTTTCCTCTGGGCAAACCAGGTTCATATTTCCCAGCTCCTCTCTCAGCTCAAAACAAGGGAAGGCACAGAGAACGTAACAATGATAAAACCTCTTTGCTCTTCTTAGCAGTTTTACTGAGAAGTCAACTCTCATCTTCCCTGTCTGAGGGATGCAAAGCTTCCCTCTTCCCCAAAACACCTGAGCCAAGTAAGCAGGATGTCCTCTGCCCAGCCTCCCCTCCTTACGGCACCATGAAGACACAGACAGGTTTTTTGCAGAGTAACTCACCGTCACCGTTGTCAGATGTTGTTAAAATCCTCTTCTTTAGGATGTTGCTTGCTTTATGCTGATCCTTTACTGCTTGCTTTCTTCTTTTTTCTTTCCCTTTTTTAAGACAAGCAATTCTTTTGTATTTTCATCTTTGAAAAAAGAAAATCCCTTCCACACATTTCCCCCTATGAATAGTTGTGACAGAAATCACTTCCCTGACCTATCTGCTCTTTAAGGAATGGGAGAATCAGAGGCAACAACTGAAAAACCTCAGAGTCACATTGGCAGCAACCTGCCTTGGTTCAGTTAAAAAAAAAAATCATCATTTCTGCTTATCACTATTCTCCTAATTTGTGTTTGGTTTTCAATTGTGTCTCCTGAGCCTGGGATACACCTCTGGCATGGTATTTACAGCTTCTGCTTGTACAGGCACCACGATGCCTGCAAAAGACACCTCTGCTTTCCCCAGAGAGGAAGGTGGTGGTGGGATTTACAGCTTGGAGCTGCGGGAGTAGTTGTGTGAAGGGTGATTTCTGACTGTGGTGGTGCTGGGGGAAGCTGGATGGCCAGTGGCTCCTTTGCCAGTGCTTTTGTATTTGAAGTTGCCTTTGATTTTAGCAGAATAAACTCAAGGGTATGGGCAGTCTCCCTGGCTGTGTGTCCCCAGCTTGACACAGAGCGCAGCTCTGTCCCTGGGTTCATGAGCAGGCTCAGCCCTGAGGGTGTTAACCTATACATTTAATGCAAAATTCACAGTAGGACAGTTACAGTTTTGGGTCACTCAACAAGGGAAAATTTAGCAGAAGGAGACAGAATTTGGATGGAGGAAATCAGACAGGGCTCCACCCCACATCCCTCCAGTCCCTGGGACTTTTGGATTGGAGAACTGACGTTTGCTTTCTTTGCACACAGTGGAGCTTTGACTGAAGCCCCAAAGAAGCTGTCAATGAAAACACTGCTCAAGAGGCCTTTGGGAGAGTCACTTTTTTCCCCAAAACCCTTCTAACACCCCTCTGGTGAGAGAGGACCCCCACACTGTCCCTCTCAGCTCACACCAAATGAGAAGTCATCTCAAATCCCACCAGAAAACCTACCTCTGCGTGGAAATTATTGCAAAACCTCACTCCAGCCAGTAGCTCTGCTGCCACATCTGTATCCATCAGATGCACCTTGTTGGAGAGGAAAATGCCTGTGATTAGATTGCACTGTAACCTTCAAAAAAAACTCTGCTTTTTGATGACAAAGATGATTAATTGCCATCCCCTCGGGCAGATCACATCCGTCTGTGGCAGCAGAGCCATTCGGTATCCTGCAGCTGAGGAGGGTGAATCAGGAGAGTGGAGCCTGGTAATCATTTGAGGGAGGAAAAATCCCTTCCTTATAGCTATATCTTTATGTCTATACATGCATACATAGGCATCTTGAGCTTGCAAACCATTTTCTGCTGCCCCAAGAGCACCTGTTTCCCATTCAATGGCCCTTGAGGTCTTTTACACTCCTGCTTGTTCCTTCTTTGGTACTTGCTGCATGCAGGACAAGATGCTGTGTGGATGATGCAGAAAGTTCATGATGCCCCAGACAATGGGGGTTCATTAACAAATTGTTAATTGTCACTGAGCTGTGACAATTTTTCCCCAGGTTGTGGCTGGGTGAAAGCAGGTATAAAACACACAGCCCTGTCCCCAGCCAGCACCGTGCTCCAGAACCTCCCAGAGAATCAAGTGCCCATCTATGAAAAGGCTTGTGCTTTTGAAGATAAACCCAGCTTGTCCTTTGTAGCTTCTCCCTTGCAGAGAGGTTTGGCCTAGGAAGGGATGATGCTGCATTCAAATCTGCTCGAGCCTCAGCAGGTTTTAATGCTGCTGCTCATTTATGGTGGCATTTGGCCGGCTGCTACAAGAGCCGCCGTATAGTCTGTCTGCTGCCCGGGCAGGTTGCTGTGTGGGAAGGGGTCAGGATGTGCAAAATCTCCTCCAGCAGCACTACAAGAGATTGTAAAATATTTACAGCAGCAAGGAGCCATGCAAGAGCAGGATCTGTGATGCCACAGGCATTGCTCTTTCCCAAACAGGGCTAGAAATCAGCATTGGAGAACTGCAGAGCCTGCTAAGGTTGGCTGTTGGGGTGAGGTGCTGTCTCAAGCAAGTGATGATGAACTTCAGGTCTTCTCTCCATCTTTATAACAGTCTTAAATATTGTCTGGAAGTGGTGGTTTGTTTTTAAGCCGTGTCCTTGATCCTTCAGACAGAAGTGGCCAGGAGAATCTCCCTGAGGCATCGTAGCCTGTGCCAGTGGGCTAAGGGGTCTGTCTTTTCTTCCAAGTAATGAGGGATAGGACAAGAGGAAACAGCCTCAAGTTGCCCCAGGGGAGATTGAGATTGGAGCTGAGGCAGAACTGTTTCCCTGAGAGTGGTGTCAGCCACTGTGCCAGGCTGCCCAGGGAGCTGGGGGAGTGCCCAGCCCTGGAGGGATCCCAAAGCCGTGAAGCTGAGGTGCTGAGGGCTGTGGGTTAGTGGTGGGCTGGGCAGAGTGAGGGGAGGGCTGGGACTGCAGCAGCTTAAAAGGTCTTTTCCGAGCAAAATGATTTGATGATTCTGCACATATGTATTTAGAGGAGTGGGTGTATGAACAAGCACACAGAATGTACTAGAAATTAGCACTCTTCTGATGGGACTTTGAAAGCATCCTCGCTGACTCCTCCTGCCCCTGGCCCATCAGGAAGCAGTCCTGTTCCTCCAAGCACTGTCACAAGACTTGCGCACATCAGTGCACGGGCAGGTGCTGTCCTGATGCATTTGCCAGCAGCTTTTCTCTCACATATGGCCAAAGCCTACTTTACCTTGTTGTCTGGAATACACTGTAATAGGTGAACCTGCTTCTGCAGGGGCGGTTGGACTAGATGATCTCTGGAGGTTCCTTCCAACCCTGCCATTCTATGATTCTATGATACATATTCAGTGCATCCTGAGTTACACTCCCGGATTGCTGAGGGAGGAAATCATGGCTGCACATGCACAACAGCCCATTTCCATTAGGACAGGACAGCCCTGGGTGCCCAGTGGGTGACCTGGCTTTGCTATGGGTACTACTGAAGCTCAGAGATACCCTAGGGAGGGAGATTTGCCTATACCACAGCCCCACGTTCCCCCTACACCACCTCCACCACGGCAGAAGCCACTTCAGGGTCATGGGGACTTGAAGTCACTATGCAGCCTCAGAGCAGCCCTCATGATCTACCTGATGTTACTCCAAAAGCACCATCCCCATGGTCCTCTCTGTGAGATGATGCATTGGGAGCTGTGAAAGTGCCATGCCGTGCTGGATGCCCCCAGAGCCTATTTTGCATCACATCTGACAAAGCAGCTGCTGGGCAATGTGATTGTTGCCCTGGGAGGTGCTCAGCTCTATGGAGGTTTTAACTTTGAGCCATCCACATCAGGAGACCAGGTAATTCACTGTCTTCCAAACACAATAAATTCAGAGATGGACTGTCTTGTAGTTATAGACCTAACAAAGAGGTTTGGGTGGATAATTTATAAAGGATGGTAATAAAACAGACTGCACAGTTTAGATCCCAATAAAACTGCACTGTCTTGTGTCTGATTTTATAGACAATTTTTATTACCTTAGCACCTTTGTACCAGAAAGGTCTGACAAGTTTCTTATGGCTGAGAGCTCACCAGAGCAAGCATGAGTGCTCCAAAGAGGATCAGAAGTGTCTGGTGATCACAAGCCCTCAGGTCAGGGCTGGGATGGAGCTGCAGGGAGAGGGGCTGTGCAGGGGAGGCACTGCTTGCCATCAGAAATGCTTTGCTCACAAGCTTCATTTCAACCCATCACCAGCAGTATCCATCCCAAACATCCCCATGCCCAGGCCTGACCACCTCACCTCAAAGAATATCACCAGAATGTGAGGAAATACTGTCTGGGTTATGCTATGGAGCTATGAGACAGATGGATATTCTCTCATGGGGATGAGACCATGAACACCTCAGGAACATCCCTGGCAGTGGCCATGGCTGTGCTACCCTGACCTCACCCTCCAAAGAAACAAGAGCAACAAAGCCTTCCTGAGGTCACTCTGTGCACAGACCTGTTCATCTGCTATAATTGCACAACTCCCTGAGGAGAGTGGGAGCATATGAGGAGGACAAGGAGGCTGTGCACACACTCAGGGTTGGTACAAGAGCCTCGAGGTTCAGCTGAGGGATTGCAGCATCTTCTGGAGCTCCACTAACAGAAAAACCCCAGAGTGAGAGATGAAGCAGAGCTGCTTCAGATGTGCAGTGCTGCTGCTACAAACAGCTCCCAGCCAAGAGTAAGCCTTCTCCCCAGCTCATCACCCCAGGCTCATTTTCCTGTGCTTGTGAGAAATGTAAATAGAGACTTAAAACCAGTCATTAACAGCATCCCTGGTAAATATTTAACCCAGAAACTTGCCCTTCCTCTTGCCTCTGTTTCCCCAGGTGTGTGTGCAGTGAAGGGGAGCTGGCAGGAGGGAGCACAGGTTAATGCAGGGCTTTATAAGGACTTTTATTCAAGTGTATTTATATCTGGTTTATTTATGGCCTGCTCCAGCTCTTTCACTGCCCTTGCTCAGTGATGTGTGCTGGCTTTTGCTTTTCCAGGGTTGGTTTTGAAAGTTTTAGCAAGTGGGTAAGAGCAAAGCCCCAAAAGCTGTGTTTGGGATGTGGTGTCAGGGCTCTCCTTAAAAGCAAAGGTGAAAAGGTGTCAACTCCTCAAAAACATGGCTCAGCAAGTGGGAGACTGTACCTCTGGCTGCTTTTCCGAGCAGAAATAGAGTTTCTGTGTCAGATCTTTGAGGCCATGACCTGGAAGCAGCTTTTAACAAATGGAGACAGTCTTGCAAAGTCCCTCACAGCCTTGATCTGCTCTGTGCCTCTCTGATTTCTGTGGTGTTATTTCATTCCCTGGTTTTTTTTTGTTTTTTTTTTTAAGCTCCAGATGACACAAAACAGCTTCATGTTCAAACTACTGGATCAAGACATACGTGCCTTCAGTGCAAGAGGATCAGCTGAAGGACCACGCTGCTGTGTCAGAAGCAGCCACTCAGACAGCTTCCCAAGGAAGCAGCACAGAAATGGGGATAAAAGGGATGGAAGCAGCTTGAAAGGCTGCGAGTGTAATGCATGGTTTAGTTTAACAGAGCAAATAGAACACCCAGTGAAGCAGGAGAAGGAAAGCTGTCCAAAGGGCTTTCAGTCTCAGACATTCTGGTGGACTCTTACAGAAGTTGTTGTGTCTGCAGGAGTTCAAACTTGCCATGAATAAGTGATAGCTGCTCCTGGGCTGGCCCAGCAGGACAGAACACAAGAGATGTAACTAGAACAGAAGAGGTTCCAAAGAAACACAAGGCAAAACTTGTTCCCTGTTGAGGTGAGGGAGCACTGGCAGCGGCTGCCCAGATGGGCTGGGGAGGCTCCTTCTCTGGAGACATTCCAACCCAGCTGGATGAGTTCCTGTGTGCCCTGCTCTAGGTGCTGCTGCTCTGGCAGGGGGGTTGCACTGGATGAGCTTTCCAGGTCCCTTCCAGCCCTTGAGACTCTGTGATTCTGTGACAGGGTGGGATAAATGGATTTCCATGCAGCCAGCAATGAGCAGCTTTTCATTTGTCACTCAGGCATGTTCAGTGCTGAAAAGGTCTCATCCAGCTTCATAGAATCATAGAATGGCAGGGTTGGAAGGGACCTTTAGAGCTCATCCAGTCCAACCCCCCTGCAGAAGCAGGTTCACCTAGATCAGGTCACACAGGAACACATCCAGGTGGGTCTTGAAGCCCTCCAAGGAGGGAGCCTCCACAACCCCTCTGGGCAGCCTGGGCCAGGGCTCCCTCACTGAAACAGTTTTTTCTTAATGTTTAAGTGGAACTTTTTGTGCTCCAGCTTCATCCCATCACCCCTTGTCCTGTTGTGACATTGTCCATGTTAAGAGATCACTGGAGTGTTTTGCACCACTCTTTCCTGTGTGTAAGATGACACCAACAGGAGTGGGAAGTCAGTGGGGTCTGATCAGGACTCCAACCCCATCCCAAGGCATGGACACCATCATTACTGGCTGCTGGAAGATGCAGCCAGTGTCCTTCCTCCTTGTCCTCCAGGGTTAAAAAAAAATAAGCAAAATAAAAGGGATAGAAACTGAGTTCTCATTTTGTTGCCATAGCAGCCTTCTGGATTATTTAGACTGATAGCATTTGTAAAAACTCAACAAAGGGTAGAGGCTCCCTTGGAAATGGGAGCAGATGTAACACTGTGTGCCATATGCCACTGGGAAAAGAGATCTATTGGCAAAAGCAACAGCATCAGAACGAAAGCCTAACCCACATTGTGCAGAGGAAAATGTCACTTTCCCTAGATTACAGGGTAGAGCTAGAAGGCAGAGAAAATTACACTCACATATCTAATTGCTGCAAGACATCCTCAGCAAAGCACCAAGCTGCTGCTGGGGGCAGGGGGGAAGGTGGGGAGGTCACCATGTCACACAGAGCATAGGCTGGCAGCAGGAAAAGTTAACTCACCCTCACACAGGACTTTGTGGAACTCACTCTCAAGAAACCCTTCCAGAAGAACAGGGGAGTTATGAGGGTCCATATGAAGCCTATGAGGGTTATAATGGCATTCTTGGAAAGTCACTGGCTTTCTACCCCAAAGCTACTGCTGTAGCCACTGCATAAGGCTTCACCAGACAAGGCTTCTTGGCACATCAGATCTGTCCCAAAAAGCACAGCCCCATGCTCCTGGATCTCTGGCTAAAACTTTCCAGGTGATGCCAGAGAAACACGTGAGAAGTGAGCTGGGGGTGGCACATCCAGCACCTGGCAGAGTGGAAACCAGGCAGGGATGAAAGCTCTGGTTCTCCAGGGTCTCCTCTTGTTCAGATGAGCAGCTGGGAAATCAGAGGATGAGCAGTGAGATGGGCTCAGGGACATGATGACAGTCATCAAACAGAAACCTTTTCCCTTGCAGCAAAATGTGCCTTTTGTCCCATCTCAGTAGAGCCTTCTCATGTGTCTGTTCCTAGGGATGCAGAGTAACTGATGCATCAGACACCTGGGACCTCCAAATGCCACCCTCCCCCCCCTTCCCTGCTGTGGGATTTTGCTTCCCAGGAGATGTTTGCAGAGCTTTGAGAGGGCTTTTGGGGGAACCCTCACCAGAGTCTCTTTCAGGCAGGTGTGGGAGATGCTGAGGGAGGTGAGCTGCCTCAGGTCCTGCTGAGCATCAACAAAATATTGCCTTGAATCAAATCATCTCAGTGGGGTGAGGCTGGGAGCTGAGGTCAGATAAATTTACCACAGCAGTCTGTGGCACAGGGACACTGTTAGGGGATCAAGCTGAGAATAACCATGTAGCTTCTCCTAAGTACACACATATAAGAAAGGAGACATGGATCATTTTCTGCAGAGCACAAAAAGAGACCAGAGCTGTTCCCTTGGCCTTTGCAAAGCTTTAAATGAGTGAATGATCCTCAGAGAACTCTTTCATTGATGAGATTTAGCTCTCTTTTGCCCTGTTTGGGAGCCAGTTCTGCACACATCACCTCTTCAGTTGATTTTGGAGCTATTTCCACGTGCTTGTGGACAAATAATGCATCTTAAAAACTCACCTTTAGGAAGTGACCACACCAATTGCACTCTGCAGGGACTTTTGCTGCTTCTTGGGTCTGTAAAAAAAGATCAGTTGTGTCTCAGGCCTGGAAACTCCTGGAGATGAGTAGGCTGGGCACCTCCAAACTGAGGATGCTCATAGTCTGCTGTCAGAATGCAGACACCTGCTGCTCTCAGGTGCTTTGCTGGTGTTAAAATGATGCTCTGTGAGCTGGAAAGCTTTTTAATTAAAGTAATGAATTCACTCCACCTCATCATCCCTAACTAGGAGCAGTGGGGAATAATTATTTGCTATCCTGAAAAGCTCCAAAGCAAAGATAAAAGGAGGGGAAGCTGGCTGCAGTGGGAGCAGGGGATGCCAGCCTAGCTCCCTACCAGCTCAGGTTGTGTCACTCAGCTCCAATATTGAAGCAGGACACAGCAGTAGCAGCTGTGAAGGGATCCAGCAGCTACTGGATCTGGGTGATTGGGTTCTCATTCTGCTCTGCTGTAGTGAGGCCTCATCTGGAGACCTGTGTCCAGTTCTGGGCTCCCCAGCCCAAGAGGAACAGGGAACTGCTGGAGAGAGGCCAATGCAGAGCTACAGAGATGCTGAGAGGGGACCTTGTCAGTGCTGATAAATCCCTAAAGGGTGTCAAGAAGATGGGGCCAGTCTTTGTTCTGTGGTGCCCAGTGATAGGACAAGGGGAACAGGCACAAGCTGGGTCACAAAAAGCTCCACTAGAACGTGAGGAGAAACTCCTTTGGTGCTGAGGTGAGGGAGCCCCTGCCCAGGGAGGGTGTGGAGGCTCCTTCTCAGGAGGGTCCCAAACTCACCTGGACACATTCCTGTGCCCCCGGATTGAGGGGAACCTGTTTTAGCAGGGGCTTGGGCTGGATGGTCTTTTCCAACCCCCACCACGCTGGGATTCTGTAATTGTGGTGCAAGCTGGAGAGATCGTGCCACATGAAGAAGGGAAGGAAGGGTGTGACTGGAAGTACAGGGGGAGCAGAGGAGGGGAAAGGAACTGAAATTTTCCAGACAGGTGTGCACAGAGCCTCTGAGCTGCCCTGGGCACAGAGCTCTTCCTAGCGCTGAACCACATTGAACAGACCCCTGTGCCTGCTCGGGGTGTCTGTCGGGGCCAGGTCCCAGCCTGGAGCTGCAGCCAATGCCAGCGGCAATGCTGTCAGCCTAGGGGCCAGCAAAAACTACCTTGTCTGCACTTTCCTAAAGAAAAAGTCACTTCCTTAAATTACCAGTCTGAAAAACACGTGTCATCAAGATGAGGAGACACACATGAAATCTGGGCTCATTCTGCCAAGGTACCTCCAGACAGTAGGTTAGTGAAGCTTCTCTTCTTAGGCAAAACTCAAGCTTCCCCTCATCCTGAAGGTATCCACTAAACTTGTACTGAATGCAGTAGTGTTAATGACTTCTTTTTATTATAGGCCCAAAGCTGCCTGGTGGCTTTACTGCCTGGAGGCTCCTCAGCATCGGTTCAGGACATCGCCCTCACTGCTTCCCTTGTTTTCTCCTTGAATGTCAGTAAACTAAAGAAACAATAAAAATCACAGGATGGAAAGAGATTTTTATCAGCCCTGGGGAAAAAAAAACCCCTCCATGTTTTGGATGTACATTGACAGCAGCAAATCAGGCACCTGCTGATGCTCTTCCATGTGCCACGCCGAGGGGTTTTGGGGCCATTCCATTGAGCATGGCCAATGAGCATGGACAGGGGCAACAGAGCCAAAACATGGTAAAGAAATGCTCAGAAAACTCAGAAATCTCCCAAACTGGCCACAGCCCCCTGCTTTATGTCTGCAAAGGCAATGGCACAGAAAGATCATGGTGCTGGGATGAGGTGCAGCCCTGTCTCTGGTGGGATATTCACCTCCTGGCCCCAAATCAGCCTCAACCTCCACAGCATATCCCTGCTGAGGTGTTAAAGCAAGATTAAATGCCCTACAGGCAGCTGGGGAGCTGTTTTAATTCAAGATGTCATTATTTGAGCTGGCAATGATGTGCTTGGTGAACTTCATGACATCCCTGGAATCTCATCTGAGTGGGGCAGTGTCATCCGTGGCACCCCAGCACTGCCCTGACGTCCGGGGGGGTTTTACTCCTTTTGCAGCTGGAGGAGGAGGAACATCCCTGTTGGGTTTGAGCCTGGCTCAGTTCACCTTCACTCTTAGAGACAGAGCTTTTTCCCCTGGGAAGCTGCAGCAGGGACAGAGGAATCTCCTTCCCTTCCTCAGTTCCATCTGCAGTGTTTTGCCAGCGAAACCACTATGGCATCATAAAAGCACTTTTATGACACTGGGTGTGTTTCACTCACACCTTCAAATCTGCAATATAAACCATCATCAGCTTTAAGCCCGTTTGTAGCAACACTTCTCCACATGCAGGGCAGAGAGCTGGTGCCAGGGCTGCTCCCCTGCTCCCCATACCTGCAGAAACTCCAGTAAAAGCTGGGGAGGGAAAACTAACCCCCCATCTTCCTACCAGCAGCTCAGCAAAAGCAGGGACGTGCCAGTTCACATGGGAAGGTGAACTTATGAGCTGCTGAAATGTCTTCTCTGCTTGACTAACAATAAAAGCTAATTCCTCCAGGCTCATTAGAGCTGTGGTGCTAAGCATAGGGGCTGCAGCAATGAGAGGGTGAGTGCCCACTCACTCTGGACAGGGCTGGTTTCTCAGCAAGGCTGGCAATGCCTCTCTCAGCACAGGCAGGAAGGAGCTCTGCCATACATTGGGTAAATGATGGAATATGTCCTTAAAATAAATGTTGTCAAGGAAAGCTGCTCCACAAAGCTGTTGTGCAGCAATAAATGAGTTATGAGAGGAGGGGAAACTTTCCATAACCTTGCAAACACACTGCACTCCTGCCGTGGAAAGCACTGTGCTTCCTGCTCTCCCACCTGGCTGTTCCAAGGCTTCCCACAAGCTCTGCAAGCATCATTTCTCATCTGCTCATTCCCGGCTTCAGCTGAGGTTCCCACAGGAACTTGCTGAACCATCACCGCCTGCAATTAACACTTGCAACTGTTTGTATAGGATGGTCTGGGCTGGGTGTGTGAAAGCCCCTGTGCAGGAGCTGGGAGGAGTGCTGGAGCACATCCCCCTGACACAGAGGCTTCTCCTGCCTTTCAGCCCCCAGTTCTCACTGAGCCCTGGAGAGATACAGAGCAACAGACATGGGCACATGGATAAAAGGGAATGAGGGCTCAGCTACTCCCTTTCTCTGCAAATCACAGCATCCCAGCATGATGGGGGTAAGAAGGGCCCTGCAGAGCTGTTCCAGCCCAACCTCCTGCTAAAGCAGGTTCCCCTCACTCAGGGGGCACAGGGACGTGGCCAGGTGGGTTTGGAACCCTTGGGGCAGCCCTGGCCAGGGCTCCCTCACACTCATAGCAATGAAGTTTCTCCTCATGTTCCTGTGGAACTTGCTGTGTTCCAGCTTTATACCACAGAACATCTCCTTTCTGGAGATGCAGCAGGAGCAGAGGAAAGCCCCACACAAGCAGAGCAAAGACCTGCCCTCTTGCACTCAGCTGCGCTTTTCCTTCTCTTTCAGGTGCCCAGAGGAGGAGGCTTTCCAAAACACCAGTGGCTGATCAACCAGGAATTCCTCTAAGCCTGCCTCTCCTTGTCCACGTTGGTTCCCAGCCTCTGGTCCCTGTAGGACAAGGGTGTTTAGCTGGGATTCCTCCCTGCTGCAGAGCTAACTTTGCCTTGCAAGCACTTAGGTATAAATAATCTTTTACTATATTAATTACTTTGCACAGAAGGATAAGACATAAATTACAAGCCAATGGGTTCTAATTGCATGTTCTTCACACGTGTGCCTCGTTACTAATTATCCCCATTCTCCCAAGCAGCTTCAAAGGCAGCAGCACTGAATCGTGGCTTCCAGGGCATAAAGCTGCTGAGGCAGGAGGCTGAGCCCCTTCTTACCACCAAAGGGAGGTGAAATACTGTTGTAAATTCAGAAACGGTCTCTCTTCCCCCAAAATTCAGTTTGTTGGAGGTCAGCACCTGCAGCTCTCCTGCAGCACAGTGATGCCTTCAGCAGCCCTGAGACCTTCCTCCCACCCCCTGGGGTTTCCCTCTTGCCATTGCCAAAGCAGTTTCCCTTGGGTTCACTGCAGGTTCTGTGCTCACCATAGCCCAGGTGCCACCAGCAGCCTTCTGGCACCAGTGTGGAGATGGGTTCAGGTTGCCAAAGCACCAGGGTGCTTTTTCATACTTGTTTGTGCTGCTGCAGGTAACTGGGGCAGGATGGACTGCACTGGAGTGCACTGGGGAGCCTGAGCCCTAGGCCAGAGTTGAGCATTTCATCCCTGGAGTAAGAACAAGTATGAGAAAGCACCCTGGTGCCAGAGCCCTTGGGTGAATCTCTCTGTTTGTATATACATGTACATTTATCTCATCTGGGGTACTTGTGCTCCTCCTAAAGGTCACCGTAATGAATTAGGAGGATTACAGCAGAGAGCCCCATGCATTCAAAGCTGGTGTCCCACAGCACTCTGTGCCTGTCATTGAGGCTTTTTTTTTCCCCAAAACCCTCTGGATTTTTCTTCTCCACAAAAGAAATGAAAGAAGAAATCCCTTAAAACAGCCCAAAAGCTCAACTGAGGGCTATTTCTGTAGCACCCTTGGCCTGAGCATCAGCCAGTGGGAGCCTCCCCCAGAGAATTGGGGCCGTGCCCTGGCAGGTCCCTGGTCCTAGGAGAGGATCTCCACCTCACCCTGCCACGGCTGCAGTTTTTCCTTTTGGAGAGGGTCATTTTCATCGAGGGAAGGTTTGTTTTTTCCACCAAGAAGCTAAAGCTCAGCAGCAAGGGGGGGCTGTGGGTTCTGCAGCAGCTGTGTTCACTGGGGGCTGGTTTCAAACAGCGCTCGCTCCTGCTACGTCACTGCTCATCAGACCCTTGCTTGCTGTATAATTAACCTCCTGCTAATGAAGCATGGCCAGGGCTCCCAGCTGGGCTGAGCACTGAGAGAAGCAGGCAGCCCTTGCTCTGTTCCTGTTTTTATCCTGCCTGTGGCTCTGGAAGTGGAGGGATGGTGGGAGCACCCTGCATCCAGCCGTCTGACGAGATGCTTCATCACAGGCAATCTGCACAAAGCCCTGCATCTCTAAGCAAGCATGCAGCTTTCTCCTTTCCAAAGAGGAAATTATTGACAGGAGGCCCATGGCAAGAAGCAGCAAAGGGGCTGGAGCACAAATCAGATGGGCAGGGGCTGAGGGCTCTGGGGGTGTCCAGCCTGGAGAAGAGGAGGCTGAGGGGAGACAGGAGCACTCTCTGACACTCCCTAACAGGAGGCTGGAATTAGGTGGGGATCAGTCTCTGCTCCCCAGTAATGACAAGAGAACATGGCCTCAACCTCAGGGGAGGTTTAGGCTGGAGATGGGGAAGAACATCTTCCCTGAGAGGGTTGTCAGCCCCTGTGCCAGGCTGCCCAGGGAGTGCATGGAATCCTCAGCCCTGGAGGTTTCCAAACCCACCTGGACACCTTCCTGTGCCCCCTGATTGAGGGGAAGCTGCTTTAGCAGGGGGCTGGGCTGGATAAGCTCTGGAGGTCCTTTCCAGCCCCTACCATCCTGTGACTGATGGCTGGGTATCATGTCTCAGGGCATCCGTGGGCAGAGCCACCCATCCCAGGGCAAATGAGCTGTGGTTTGGTACTAAGCTACAGACTCTGCTCTCACCAACACATCCCTATGCAACCAACACCCAAAGATCCAGAAAAGCACTTGGAAAGGGAAATATTTTGGAAAAAAACATTGTGGAAGAGGCTTGGGAGCATCTCTGGGTGAGCACAGCAGGAACGTGGCTGAAGCTCAGAGCAGCCAAGTGCTGCGCAGCCGTTTGTCCTCCCCACCAACAGCCCCAAGAGCTGCTCCTCCAACAAGAGTCTCCAAAGCCCAACGGTGCAGATGCAAGGGCAGAAGCCAAGCAGCACTCAGAGCTGGTGGCTTTGCATCTGGCTTCTGATACAAAGGAAGCAATTAGCAAGAATAATCAGAGCAGCACAGCAGCACGCTGAGGAGCTGAGCGTTATCGAGCCCAGCGTGCTGGATGGAGCTGTCTGCCTGCACCAGGAGCAGGAACAGCAAAATGAGATGAATGCAAAAAAGCTCTGTAAAAGGAGAGACTGAGGCCACAGGCAGAGCTTGGGGAGCTTCCCTCCACATTGGGCTGATTTTTTAGAAGAAATTCAATAACTCAGCAGCAGCCTGGCAGGGAAGGGAAGCAGCACTGTCATTCTCTGAAGCTTTCCCCCTGCAGAGCAGTGATAAAGTGCCCCAGTTATTGGTGTGAGGAAAGGATCAAAGCACTAAGAACAAGATAAGGTAGATGGAAAGTTGCCCTGTGGGACTGCTGCTGTCCCCATCACTGTTACCCCCCCACTCCAAAACAGAGCAAGGCCAATCCTGGCACCCATTACCTCTAGTCCCATTTGCCCCTACACTGCTCCTGCTCCATGGTCACGTAACTCCTCCCTACCTGGGTGACATCATCCGTGAGGGAGGTGAAAAATCCTTATAAAATGAAAAGAAAGGACTTAAAGCATTCCTGGGAGCTCTCAGGGGAGGCTCAGGCTCTCCTGCTCCTTGCTCCCCACACACCACCCCACAGGGACATGGAGCCTTTCGAGGGCAGGCAGCGAGAGGCAGCTGCCCTGACTCATCAGGCTCACACACCAGACTTGCAGATGGATGTTAAAGGCATTTAAGATTTAAATGGTTGTGATGTCTGACAGTTTGGTTTGTAATTAAAGCTGCACCCCAGCAGGAAGGGCTGGAGCTGTTGTTTCCACGGCTGCTCTGCCCTGGCAGATGCTTGTGGTCGTTTCTCACCCGTCAGGTTTGGGAGAAGGAATGGGGTGGCCTCTGGGGGCACAGCCCTTTCCCATTAATTTTAACAAAAATGCCCAGAGTCACACCTGTATTAAGTTGATTTTCTAAGAAAGAAGTGAAGAAACTCCTCCTGGCTCCATTGCCTCCAAGATACCAGATACAAGTCATTAGAACCCATCTTCTCTGCTTACAAATGGCACTGCACGTGGTGTACTCCTGGAATGGCCTCTCTGTCACTTCTGTGGGGAAACAGGATGGAAAAAACAGCCCAGGGCACAGCAGAAGCTGCAGTCACAGGTGAAGAGGTGTTGGCAAAGCTGAATTGTTTGGCTGCCCTAAGCCCTGCTCCCACGGCTCCAGCCAAGCCTGAGCTGGTGGGGACCACTCCAGCCCAAACCAGCAGTTACTGGGAACACAGCTCTGGATGCAGAGGCTGCTGGGCAGATCCAGCCAGAGCCAACCTGACCCACTGCTGCAAGAGACATCCAAAAGCTCCTGTTTTGGTTGGTCTGACATGGTGATTGCTGAGTCGGTCCCCTCCTTGCTTTGCTTTTCACAAGAGCCCTGCTCTCAGCCTGTCATTAAAGCCAGGCATAAAAGCAGACTTAATTACGTTAGCAAGTGGCTCCCAGGAAATAATTGCCTCTTTTATGGAAGTGACCTCATTTGGCACCAGTTAAATTGGGCAGCAATGGAGACATCTGGTGTGTCTGACATCACCACATCAGCAAGTGATGGGCTGCGGCCACGGCCATCACTCCCAGGGCTTAGCTGGGCCTTATTTTACCCTCCCTACAGTCTGATCTTATCACACATGGCCACATCTGTGCCCAAAGATGCAGAAGAGCCCAGCACTCTCATGGGATGCTCTGTGCCAGGGAGGATCTGGACTAGTTCCCAGTCCAGGAGACCACGAGTCCTGCACAGACCTGTGGGCTTTCACAAAAGGGAGATGGAAGAACACAGATAAAATCCCAAAGGAGTCAGGGCTGCCCAGGCTGACAACACATCTACATCAACAATCAGGCAGCACAGCATAAATAGAGATCATTAATTACCTCTTCCTGCATTATTTACTCTAATGAGTTGTCATTTTCTATACTGGTTCATCACTTTCTATTTGCTCTCTTGTGCAGCTCCTCATCCTCAGGGCCAAGAAACTTCCAGCCCATGGCAAAAGTTTCTCAAGGTAAAGCCAGTCCCCCAAAGATGCTGGACAAGCTCTTTGGAGCCCAGCAGATCATCCTGTTTCTAACCCAGAGTCAACAATGAGCCCCTTTTTCTGGTGGGGAATGAGTGGTGGTTGTGCCCAGGTGTGCTGGGCAGCTTCACTGCTTCCCACCCTGACTCACACGTGCTACACCTTCACCTGACAATGGATCTCAGGGGGGTGAAAAGGGCAGATGCAGAGGGCAGAAAGCTCAGGCACCTTGCTTGAGAAATCTGAAGCCATATTGGCAGAGAAGCTGTTACCTGGGAAACTGAAGGTGGAGGGTGGGCACTGGGGTGAGCCAGGGCAGTGGGATGAGCTGAGCCTTGTCCTTAGCTGGATGTAGGATGCAGCAGCTACAGCAACTTCAGGGTCTTCACTGAAAACCCACTGTCCTGCTGCCAGCTCCTGGAGCAGCTCAGTAACCTGCAGAGAGTAGAGATGGGAGTTAGAGAGCTCAAATCACAGAATCTTAAGGGTTGGAAGGGACCTTGAAAGATCTTCTAGTCGAGCCTCCCCAGCCAGAGCAGGACAACTGCCTGCCTGTGTGTCTGTGCAGAAACAAAGCTGGCAGGTGACTCTTGCTTTTCCCCATCTCCCATCACTGGGGCTGAAAGAAGCTGGGATTATATTTAATCAGAGAACGCTGATAGTATTTGCCATGTTCTCTGCCTGGCAGCTGCTGTGAGCAGTCTCCTGGGCTGGAAACACTCTCTTAACCCAACAAATGCCATTTCCTGCATCCGTGGCCAGGATTGCCGTGCTGTGGGCAGTGATTTGGCCACATCACAGCTCTTGGCCATGTTGGACCTTGAGGAAAGTCCTTCCCAGCCTCTAGGGAGACCCATATTTGCTGTTTCCTGGCTTGAAGCTGCTCCAGCCTGACCCATCTGCAGCAGGACCCAGCTGATCCCTACCCACACAAAACACCTGGCAAGCAACTCCCAGCTGGAGGTGGCCAAATGCAGGATGCCCCGAGCTCAGCCCACCTCAGCACCCACTGAAGCAAGACAGCCTGAAGGCTTTTGTTGCCTGGCCAGTCATTCTGCACTTAAAAAGACACTTCCAAGTTCAGATATGATAGGAATAAAAGAGGTGGTTTAATTGCTATTTTTGCCTGGGAGTGCTGGGCCATGCAGGACACAGATGCTGGTGGTGGGGTCCCCAGTTTGCCCTCCTCCTGCTTCGTGCTCCCAAAACACAACCCTGGGATCTGGGTCCTGGGGAGAGGTGCTGCATCAGCAGGGAGCTGCTGTACCCTCCCTGCATGGCAAACTGGCAGGGAGCAACACAAAAAGGGTCCCGAAAAATAACACCAGGCTCAAGGAGGAGGGTGAGTGGCAATAAAGGCAGTGGCTCCACTAGCCACAGTCTTCCCAGAGAGCTCTGTGACTGCAGCTGTGGAAGAGGCAGCTCGGCAGCACTGCAAGCCATTGCCATCTAGAGGCTTTGGAGAAATGACTGCGCTCAGTCTCACTAACAGTCCAAACCAGACAGCACCCAGCCAGGGTGACATGGGGATCTCCTTCCAAGGCTGGAAGTGGCCATGAAGCCACTTGAAAGCCACCTCACCATGACGAGTGGGCTGGGACACAGTGATGGCACTGACTTGGGGCTGGGCTGGGCCTGATGGGGATAGTAAGGACTGATGGTGGCTGGATTTGGCAGCTCCCAGAGGACTACAGGGAGAAGAGGCAAAGTGGCACACGTCCCAGGTGATGTGGCCACAGCCCTTGTGCCCTGTGGCAAAGATGCTTTTGCACTTCTCCCCAGGCCTACCATTTCTGCCCAGGGAGGGCTTGTGGGCTTTGCTTCATGAGATGGCAAAGTGCAAAGGGGATCGAAAGAAGATTCACTTGCAAAAATGCAACCCCTCAAAATGCATCATTTGAGGGCTGCAGTAACTTGGAAAGCTTGGTGACCCCAGGGCAAACCTGCATCCAAGCTCCTGCAGAGTCTTGCCCCCCATTCTCAGGTTGGATGTGCTCAGTGAGAGAAGGGGGTGAGGTTGCTTTGGTTATTTTTCTTGTAAAGCCAATTGAATTTTAGGTTTCTCTGCTTCTCTGTCTCCCTCTCCTGGGACAGAGTCACCTTTTGTGCCTTCCTCAGACAATTGTTTAACCACTAAATGTAACCCAACAAGTCACCAATTGTCTTCAAAAGTACAAATGAATTTAATCATGGTCTCAGCAAGTTTTTGAAGCCCCAGTTGCCTTGTGCTACCTCCAGCCCTCCGGGGTGCAGTTCCTCATCGAGCTGTTGATTGCCTGTGCTGAGAGCACTGTCCATCAGCCGCGTCAGCATCCCGCCTGCGGCTCACAGCACACACCGACAGTGCTGTTGGGGTGATAAACGAGACTTGCCTCTCATTCAGCATGTTTATGAAGCATGAAATAGTCATTCTTTAAAGCACCAATATCTAGGGAAGTCAGCAGTCAGCTCCTTTGTTTCCTGCTCTAGGTAGTCACGGGTCTTGCTGAGCTGCAGGTGGAAATGCCCTCCCGAGCTCAAATCCTGCTGCCAAACTGTAGTGTTTCACTTGAACCTCTTTAGTTCAAGTTTGCTTTCCAAAATCCCAGACACTGGCTCCAGTAGCAACAGAACTTTGTGTCCTGGTTGATAACAAACTAAACATGAGCCAGCAACGTGCCTTCATGGCCTATGGCATCCTGGGGTGTATCAAGACAAGTGGAGGCAGCAGGTGGAGGGAGGTTCTGGGGCTTGGTGAGTGCCCTCCCTTCATCTCTCCCTGGAGCTCACTGTGTTGCCAGAGTCAGGGAGTAGGACTAGTGAATATGCATGTTTTCTTCTATTCTTCTTGGCCCTGCAGCCCCTCCATGAGCTCTTCCATCCCAGGGCTGCAGCATCTGTGGTGGCGATGGTTTGGTAGCGAGGGGCTGAAGTTGAGGCTCTCCTCTACTGCCAAGACACTTGCTGAGGATTCTCAAATCCAGAAGGAAGTCCTTCTTCAAATTAGGAACTTGGAGACCTCTGCTTCAGCATCCTGCACCCCTCTTGCTTCACTCCTTACGACTGAAAGGTGCCTTTTACCTTCCTTGCTAGGGCATGGCCATACTTGACTATCTAAATCCCCCCTTGCTCTCTGCAAGTAGAGTGACAACAACTTCATTAAGCAAACAAACCTGGACAGGAAGGCTTTCCCAACCTCCTCAGGACCAAAACATCAGCACTTTGGCCTGCCTTCAGACCTCATGAGGAGAGCATCTTTCCTTGCCTGAGCTAGGATGAATGCCAAAGCCACCTGAGTGCAAGTGGCTTCAGACAACAAGGCTGGAAACGTGGGCAGAGCCCTTGAAAGCCTCACAGCGCTAAGGCTGCTGGTGGGCTTACCCCAACTTTTAACCCTCTGCAGCTATCTCTGATGCAGACATAGAGGAAATAAGATCTGGCTAGAAAGAAGGGCTGGAAGACCTAATTAGCTGCCTGCTGGCACGTAGCAATTACTGCTGTATGGTATGCCCCAATTATGGTACCATTAACTTTAGTTCTCTGGAAATTCAGTGATTAATAATACTAATAATCCTCCTGACCTCAATGTAATTGCAGAACATTAAAGGAGAAAACTGTTTCTAATTAAGTGATTCCCAATTCTTCTGTTTTCCCCTTTTCTGAGCCTCTGGTGCCCTCTCAGCTGCCCCAGCATGGGCTTTGCCTGGCTGGGCAGAGGGGACCTGCAGCAGGGTACAAACTGCTTTTTCTTCTTCCAAGAAATAACATTCCTGGAACTCTTCAGCCTTTAAAAACCCAAAGCCTGTGCAAACCATAACCCAGAGGTCTGGAAGTGACTTCTGATGGGAATTCTTTGTTTTACTGCCTGATTAACCCCTGGCAGGCTCTCCCAGCCCCCCAAAAGCATTACTGCAGGTTGGAAAGCAGCAGATGCTGGACCAACACCTCCCTCACTTGCTCAGCACCAAGGTCCTTCCATCAGCTCAGGATTTAATCACAGAGCTGAACAGAAGGGGTAAGTGTTTCCTTCTAGGAAAGCTTGAGCCTGATGAAAGGGTGTGAGCTGCTCCCAGCTTTGTGTTGAAGGCAAAGGGAAGGGAATGAGTTGAACAAAGACCAAAGTTTATGTGGAAAAACAGAAAAAAAACAGCCTATCAACTGACCTACCTGGTTTCCATGGACCTTCCCAGAGCAGGAGGGCTGAAGGATGCACTCCTGGAGCTCACAGCCCTCGCCAGTGGCTGCCCTTTTGATGCTAGTTGGCTCCAGGAAGAAAGCGTTTGCGGTTTCTTCCTTCTGCTGCAGACAGTGCTGGGGCTGGGGTCTGGGCTGGGACAGGCAGGCATGGAGCAGAAACACAGCCCAGGAGCTGCTGGAAGTCATGCTGGGACCTTTTGCAAGCAGGGAAAGAGGGAGAAGCTTTCCTCTGCCCAAAGCAGGCACAGCCTCTCCCAGTGGGGTTGTCACAGACCAAACCAAACCCTTTCAAACAAAGGAAATGAAAAAGCCACCAGTATTTGGAGGTGAGGAAAGGGCTGTGTCCCTTTGGGGCTGTGCTGTGGAGCATCAGTGCTGACAGGGCTCTGACTCAGCCCAGGCCAGCCCCAGCACGTGGTTCCTCCTGCCAACCTCCAAAAATGGCCATTTAATAACAGCTGATGCCAGCTCCCACGATCTGAATGTAAGGCCTTTCAAATGGAGAACCTAAGGGCAGCAGTGCAGCCCCAGTCTGTGCTGGGTGCTTGCAGTGATGCTGTGTGAGGATTGAAGCAGAGCAAATAAAACCAAAACCCCATCCCTGTTAACACTGAAACCTAGTGAGGAAAAAGGCAGTGTGCTGGGACATAGTTTGCTCTGGGCACTGTAGCTCCGAGAGGTCCAAGGCCAGGGTGTGCTCAGCACACAAACAGCCCCGGTGGCCCTGTCTCCATGTGCCCCTTCAGCAGAAGGCAAATCCCTGTCCTGTCCTCTGGTGCTTTGGCCCATTGGTGAGGCAAAGTAACTCCAGCACCCCCAAAGACTGGCAACCAGGGGAGGTGACAACTGTGTATTCAGGAGCAAATTCAAAAGTCAACAGGGAAAAATGCATCAAGGATGACTCCTTTAAACCAGCTTCCCATTAGTTCCAACTCCTTCCACTCCAACAGCATGATGAGAGAGGAGAGAGAAACTGAAGGTAACAGTATACACCAGAAAAAAAACCCAAACAAAAAGCACACAGGTGTGCTAAGGCTGTGATGTAGAAAATACCTGAGTGCAGATTACTCATGAGCTGGTACCCTCAGGCGTGTGAAAAACAGTGCAGCCATCAAAGGAGAGCTGACTGGCACTGGCATCACAGCAAAAAGCTGCAGGAAGCAAGTGATGCTCATCTGACTATCACCAAGGTGTGAAAGGGCGAGCAGCTGCAGGACTAGGCAGAGGGAAAAACAAGCAACAACGCTTCAGAAAGAGACTGGAATGACAGTCATTTTATCCTGTGAAATGTCCAATGAGGAGCTGAAAGGCTAAAGAGAGAGGCCAAGCAGCACTGAGGACTAGGTAAGGTTTTGGTTTATGATCAATAACGTTTTCATCCTAAGAAAATTTGCTGCAAAACAAGCAAATCAGTGGGGGAAAAACAACTGAAAACACAGGATCCATTCTTTAAAAACACACCAACTATTTTTATAGCTAACTACAACCCAAACACAGCCATGGACGTTTACAAGATCCATCAGCCCAGATTTACACTTGCTCTTTTGTTTTCTTTCCTAGAATTAAAGCTGCCATTATCTCCAAAGGCTTTGGGGCTGTTTCAACAGCTGAAGCACAAAACAGCTCAGTCAGGAATTACAAAAGAAACTTGAGGGTTTAAATAGAGGGAAAAAAACCCCAACCCACATGGTGCACTTCAATATGGATTTATATAGGATTATATAAGATTATTATTATTATATAGGATTATTATATAGGACTTCTTGACACGTTTTAAAGTTGAGAAATGGCAAACTTGTAGTAGTTCGTGTTTTGCTCTTTTGGACTCTAAAAGAGCAGCAGCTAACCAGTCCCTCATTCCTTCTCACCTTTTAGACCACAACCGTGCTGAAACGGAAACTTGAGTCCAAGCCATTTGCTCCCCAAAGTTCTCTTCTACAAACAGAAGAGACAGGAGAGGAGTCCTGAGGGGATGAACCCTGCTCCATGGGCACAGGAACACTGGGCAGCCCCACTGCTCCTCACCACTCTCCAGTTACTTCAGCATTTCCACTGCTGATCCGGAACAGAGCCCAAGCTGAATGAAAGTGTTCAAACACTTCGGAACTGGGAGGAACACAGGTTCTGCTTGAGTTAGAAGGGCAGATGGTCACCTTTTCTTTCAATCTCAACATTCAGCACAGCCCTGACAGTACAGTTGGGAAGCACAGTGCAAAGCAGATGGGTTGTGATGCTTCTAGGAGCCAAGGAGACGATGCTGTTGAAAGTCAAGACTCCAAAACCAACTTAAGAGGAAGATCTTTTTGCAAAGAAATGTATTTTCTTCATAAATACAGTACAATTACATTTTACAATGTCTCTTTACCTTCTAGACATAAAAATGCTAGCTTTTAAAAAAAACAAATAGTTCCTATACAAATACATGACAACAGCCACTGCCCCCAGCCCAGCCCTCCCCACAGCCCCCCAAAGCCCTGGCACGGAGCACAGCCAGAGGCCCTGGCGCCAAGGAGCACAGAAGAGGGAATCCCAGGCTGACCTGGGCCCAAAAGCACCCCTGGGGGGTTTTTGCCTGCTCTGACTGCACCAAGTTTCTAGCAGAAGCATTTAATGAGCGATGGCAAAGGGCCATCACTTGCCTGGGGCTGTCGGGAGTCACCATGAGGAATGGGTCTGGGCATCAGCCTGGGCTCCCGGAGCAGTAGCTGTCCTTGGAAATGGTTCTGGCCTAAAAGCTCTGCAAGTCCCCCCGCTCAGGCAGCCTCCAAAGACAAACAAAGCTAATGCCAGATTGCAGTCCCTCGTTCTACACGCTTGCCACCAGAGGCAGAGACCACACATCATGGATTTCAGTCCCTGACAGTGCTTTGCTTGACCTCAACCACCCTTTGCAGGCTCCTGAGGAGCAACTCTCCGATGTCAATGAGTTCTCAGACCACAGGCAGATTGCTGCTCTAGACCTCCCAAGAGCTGCCAGGTAGGAGTTATTTGAAGTTCATACTGACATTAGGCCAGATGGGAACAAAACCCTCAAGCTCTCGGGCAGTTCCCTGAACATTCAACCCCCAAAGGAACTGCCCAAGCGAAGGACTCGTGAGTTTGGCCACTCTGTGAGCAGGGAAAGGAAAAAGGAACAATAACTGAACTTGATTTTCTTGTTTTGCTCTACAAAGAAGAATATGTGGCTTTCTTTATAAAAGCTACAATTCTGCTTCTAATACCCGAGTTTAAGGAAAACTCTTAGTCTAAAAGTTTTGGTTTGCAAAGAAGGTCATTGCAATCAATGTGTTAAAAATCCCTTTCTACTAGAAACAAGCTCTACAGAAGGAAAAGGAACTAGGTGTGCAGTTTGTCTCCTTAAAGCAGTTTCTGTTTAAAAAAAAAAAACAACATAGAAACCTGTACAGAGAGATTGAAGACTATAGTACACATCTTCCTCAAAGCAAGCAGCTCTTTTACATTCACATCAGGATGGCTCTGAGGAAGCTCGAGGGAAAGGATGCATTCCTGATGGCTCCTGGTTTGTCTACACAGGGGAAAAAAATGACCTCAAACTTCCACAACAAAAGTTTTGGGGGATTCTGCTTTTGGAAGAAATCAAAACTACAAAACAGGGCGAAGAAGCTGACCTAAAGCAATGTAAAAACTGCACCATCTTCTTCCACATTTCCTTCCACAGGCACAGAACTGCAGAGGCTCCAGCAATCCTGATGGTTTGGACTGGCAGAGACAGGCTTTATTTTTCTCTCCCTTTGTAAAAAGAGATGACAGTGGCATTCATTTTGAAAACAATGAGCTGCAAGGAGGATAAACAAAGTAATTTTACCCAGTCCAGCTGAACAGTCAATATTGACTAAGGAAAATCAGTTTTCTAAACCAGATTTTGTCTGTAAAGGCTCCAAATCTTCCCAGACGTTTCAGAATGAATGTCAATCAAGTGAGCTGGAACTATCTAGAGCCCTGCAGTGGCAGAACTTTTCTCCTATCGCTAAGTGCCTGTAAAGGTGGAATGTAATTTTTCCTGACTTTAAAAGAACAGGGAGACATCAAACATCTCTCTTCCCTCTCTCACAGACACTCAGTGGCATTTGATCTCTCTTGTTGTTCACTCTAAACCCCAACTACAAAACAGAATATAGAAAATGACAGAAAGATGGACACTTTGAGCTAATGACAAAAGCTTCTCCTGCATTTCCAGCAACTGTGGAGGAGGAAGAGAAATCACTTCAACTCATCCAGAGTGGGGATTACTTCATATAATGGGATGGAATTAAGCCAAGAGAAAAAGAAATGTTAAGACATTCTCAGGGATGAGAATGAAGAAGCTGTGAACAGTTTGTTTAGAAAAAGGCAGAGAGCTAATTGGGCAGATTATTAGCATACACCTAGGAAAGGTCTATGGCACTGTCCAGAAGGACACTGTACCATATGGCAGAGACAGAGCCCTGAAGTGCAGCTCTGAAGGGTCTTGAGTCATGGTGACAGAAGGGAGTGTTTGCTGCCTGTTAGAGCAGCCACTGGTACAGCCAGGCTGGTGTGGGTCTAGGAATGTAGCCTGAAGAAGACGAACAAGCAGCAAATCTGCTAAAAACAATGTAAAACATTTTCCTTGATTTTTTTCAGTGATTGTCACTAGAAGACAAACAGAGTTCAACTCACAGCTGCTCTGCAGGCACTGCTAAGTCACTTGTGGAGCAGACAGAAGGCACCTCCTTTCACCTCCCAGCCCTCCACTGGGAAATTCACGTTCTATCTGTTTATCTGGTAAGGCCATGGCAACTGGACACCGTATCAGCAGTGCCAACTAAGCAGCATTTGAGGACATTCACTAACCATTTGATGATTAATTGCCAGTTCTCCTTATTTCTGGGGTGAAATGATCTGGAATGAAAATCTGGCTGCTCTAATGCTGCACAGAAAGCTGAGATTAGCCAGGTTCCCAACATGTGACCACTGGCTCATTAAATGTTTTAATATTCAAGTAAAAAAAAAATAGTTGTTTTTTTAACAGAAACGAATATTCAGTTGTTTTAATAAAATGCAAAGACTGTAACAAAAACCCACTCATTTACTTCTAATGGTCTTAATATCTCCTTATAGCATCTGCAACCAATGCATTGCTGCATCTATACTAGTTCCCAAAGATCTGAAAGTGAACCTGATGACTTAAAATGTAGAACTGTGAAGCCTCTGGGACTTTCTTGAAGCTGCTCTCTCCAGATGAAGTAAGGAAAAAATGTTTTGGAAGGAGAGGATTTGCCATCTGAAACTTTACAAAGAGCTTCTCTTTAAAGCTCTACCTCTGAGGCTGTGCTACATGAGAACACATGTATTATCTCCAAGAAGGAGGGATAGAAAAAGTAGAAGAGCATTTGAAGTACAGAAGAATCTGCTACTGAGGAAGATCTCAACAGATGCTTTAGATGAAGCTGCTGACACTGAAAGCAACGGGGCTTGCCACTTGCACTATGGTAAATTTGGAGTAGGTCCACTACAGCCAACGGAGATACAATGGCAGAAACCTGATCTGAGGGATCAGGGCTGAGCCTGTAAACTCTCCATTCTTAATTGAAGTAAAACACAGATGCAATATATTATTTACTATCCACTGTATAAATTATTGAAAAAGTCCTGAAGTAGAAAAGTGTGGCAAATCTTTCGAGGGAACTGAAGAGCTGACGCCGATCACCAGAGCCTTGGTTTCCCTTTTCACATAGAAATAACACACATTGGGAGTTAAAAAGGGATTCATCAAACCTTACCACAATGAAGATGGAAATCTCTCTCCAGCCTGTGAATGTGAACTACTTGTTCTGAGTTCTTAACACTGAGAAAGTGTAAAGAGAAATCTCCCTTGATCACAGCTCAAATTGGTCAGTTTAACACCTGTATTGTACAACCATAAAGGGATGCTCACAGCTAAGTCCCTGCTTCTGTTCACTCTAAGGCCATGACGCTCATCTTACTGCCTTCAGGCTGGATATTTAACCAGTAGCTGTGAGAACAGGTCCTTCTGTTTAAGAGACTTCAAGAATACTGCAATATCAGATATAGTGCACCTCAGTTCTGGGGTTTACTCAGGATGTGACCAGATCCAGTACTTAAAAAAACAAAGGGGGAAACTTTCAAAGAACAAGTGTTATGTGGTTTTGATAATTTAGAACAAATTATAAATTAACCTGTCCATACTTTCAAGACATAATATACAAGAGCAAACAGCTGAGTGTTCTTTTATTACTCAGGTACTACATTTTTTCCCCCCCAATAAAAAAATGTCTTTTAAAAATGTCTTGTTCCTGTAGCCCAGCTCAGATCCTGGCACAGCCTTTCAGATGAGGTATTCTACCATCTCTCCATCTGGGAGGTCCTGCCCCACGGTCTGAACAGGGGCTTTTCTTTCAAGAGTGCTGGAGTGGAAGAGTGGCCCATCTATATGGTGAGGAAAAAAGAAGAAACAGACAAGCCAAGCTGTAACTTGAGTGAGGTTAGCAAAGTGATGTTAACAGTTTCAAAGTCATCTTCTCTCGTCAGCCAAAAGACAGCTCACAACTCCTCATGAAAAAACTCAATTATTCACATATGGACGCAGATAAACAAAGTCATTTTACCAAATTCCCTTTGGGTACCTTCCCACTGCTACACAATGGCTTATAAAACCCAAGCAGTCGGTGCAGTGCACAAAACCTGTTCCTCTGTCTCCCTCGACACCCATTAAATAGCAAAGCACGGGCAAGATGCACAGCAGACCAGCCAAAGAACAACATCATTGTAATGTGTCTGGAAGTAGAAGGGGCAAGGTTGTGTAATCTGCATTGATTTGGCAGAGTGGGCTGGAAAATGAGCAGCTCTTGCCAGCTCAGAATGCTGTGGGAAGCAAATTCAGCTTCTGTGATAGTCACTGTCAACTGGATCTGCTGGTGCCAAGGCTGGAGTCGGTACAATAATGAGCCAATATAAAAGTCCAGTAACTTTATCACAGCAGTTACCTTTCCTTCTTCTTCCTGCCCCTTAACCTGAGCCCACTTTGCTCTGAATAGCCACTAAATTCAATGGCTGCTTTCTACAGCTCATTTTTGTGTCCTGTTTAAACCCCACGTGCTACCCACAATTTACTCCAGAGCAGACTCTGAGACCATGCTGGGACTTGCACATACTTGCTCCAATTCTTCAGTGTCTCTGTACCTCTCTTCCCAGTGTGTTCCTGCTTATGCCACCACTCCCAAGGCTTTTTTGAAATCCCTCAGAATATTGTCAAGCTCACCTCTGAAACCCACCTGTCCTGACAAAAGCTAACCCTGGGTTTCCTGCATGGAGCAAGGATCAGCAAGGCCTGCTCCACACAGCAGAACTGATGGTGACTCAGTGGCAGGGCCTGCCTGCGAGAGCAGCTCAGCTCTCTTACCTGTTTTTTCTCCACCATAGGCCAGGTTGGTACTGGGGAGTCGTGCTGGTGTGGGAGCTGCAGGGGAAGTTGCAGCTTTGCTTTGTTCATTGCCTCGGTCAGTCTGGGTGCTGCAGTCTCTGCTGCCTGTTTTTGAGTGGGCTGACAGCAGTGGTGTGGAAGGAAGGACGGGAGAGGGGGTGGAGGGAATGGATTCGGAGCGATATTCTGTTCCCAGCAGAACACCTTTGTGAAAAAAACAAGGGAAGGAAATGTCACAATCCCAGAAAACTAACTGGTATCAGTCCTGCGCTTCAGCAGACAGCACTCATTTACCCTCCTGTTAGCACCTTTCCCCACTGAAGTGCTTGAAGAACAGCAGTGCCCTCATGATGCTGCAGGCAAAGATATGCCAGTGGGCACTAAGGGCTCACTCCTCTGTCTCTGAACAGTGGCCCATCTCTGGCAAGGTAAATCTGCACACTCTGAAATCAGCTGCAACAGATTCTTATTTATATTTCAGGGTCTTTAAGTCTCACAGGGAGAACCTTTGGCCCTAACTTCCCTCCTAAGAAAACAGAAATCATCTCAGATTTGCTTTTTTACAAGTCATTTTCTCTGAACAATGATGCTGAGCCATTCCAGACAGGAGTCATGTTAGTGCAGGCACTCTACACAGGACAGCAATCCTGATTGGTATCTCTGCTTCTTTTTAAGGAGACTTTATCCTTTTAGCCAGCTGTAACCACCCAGCTGAGAACAAGTGCTTGGCTGCCCTGAAAACTGTACCTCAACTACCCCTGAAGTCAGGTACCAAATTGGGAATAAGAGATTAATATTCCTGTTTCCCAAAAGTGACTAAAACAAGCAGTTCTTCCAAGTGTCCCCATCTCTGGCTGCAGTCAGCTTTACTGCACTCCAGGCCAGCTGATCTGTCTGTCCAACACACTTTCCTCTCCCCCCTCTGAGCAGTGACTCTCAGATCTGAATTACCACTGTGATTTAAAACCTACCTAGGCTGCCTTTCCAGCTCTTGTCTTCTCTCTTCTCCTCCAGGATGGGAGTGCTGCTCAGCGTGGATGAGTGGGACAGCAAGCCCGAGCCAGCATTGGAAATGGACATGAGGGACTTGGCGGGTCTCATGGAGGAGAGTGGCTCTGTCTTACCGGGCTCCTTGCGCGAGCGCTGCTGCAGCACTTTGATCATGGCATCCTTCTCGATGATCTGAGCGTGCAGAGTCTTGATCCTTTGAGAAGTACAAAGGACAATGTACTTGTGCTTGGGCTGAGGCCTCAGTGCCCTCCATGGCTGTGACTACAACTGTCTTAGGCATTTAGGGGAGGCAGAGAGAGGATGACAGTGAGCTTACTGCCCTGAATCTGGTGGCTCAACTGCTCCCCCAGAGCAGATCACGCACCAGACTCCCTGTCAGGATAGAATGGCACTGAGATACCCACCCAGCTCTGGCTACTGGAAGCTGCTTTCAAATCAGCCGTGGAGACAAAGCTGAGAGTTAAGGGCAGGACACGAGACCAACACGATGAAGAGGATTAACACACTTTGGGCAACCTGCACTGGACCTAACCCCAGGCAAAACAGCTCACTGAGACAGTGAAGAGGTGGCTGGAGCCTGGGGTCTGATGAAGATGCCTTGAATCACAGAATCACAGAATCTTAAGGGTTGGAAGGGACCTCAAAAGCTCATCCAGTACAATCCCTCTGCGAGAGCAGGACCACCTAGAGTAGGTCACACAGGAACTCATCCAAGTGGTTTCTGAATGTCTCCAGAGCAGGAGTCTCCACATCCTCCCTGGGCAGCCCCTGCCAGGGCTCCCTCACCTCAAATAGCTTTTTCTTATGTTTAAATGGAACTTTTTGTGTTCCAGCTTCATCCCATTACCCCTGTCACTAGATACCACAGAAAAAAGTGAAGCCCCAGCCTCCTGACACCCACCATTTATACACTTATAAATATTAACAAGATTCCCCCCTCAGTCTCCTCTCTCCAGACTGAACAGCCCCAGTTCATGCAGCCTTTCCTTACACCCTGCAGCCTCCTTACATCCCTGCTATTGGTGAAAATACAAGAACTTCTGGTACTGAGGCATCTACACAGACAGTTCATTTAAAATCTCTGGTCCCAAAGAAGCCAGTTAGGACCCAAGTGCATTTTACCTTCCCTCCATGTCGAGGCATCTCCTGTTGGCAAGCAGGATCTCTTCCTCCTCCTTCTGAATACGAGCTTCCAGCGAGGTGTCATAGCTAGGGTTAGGTGAGTGGCTGATCACAGTCGTGTCCCTGAGAACAAGCAGTGGGGCAGATGAAGGACCAGCTAAGTTTGCTGCTTTCCAGCAGCACAAAATTATTGCTCAAAAGTAACAAACAAGAATATCCCCTTTTTTTGTTTTGAGTTTAGGCTGGCTCAGTGTCTTCCAAAACATCCAACTCCCAGTCCTAATGAAGGAAGGATTACAAAAATATACAAGTCATGACAACAACAGCCAATCTCCTGCCCATCCTGGGCCAGGCTATGATCTGATTCCTTGTACTATTGTAAACTGATCAATGAGGCAAATCCAAGGATGTGGAGAGGGGGAGGACAGTATAGAACACCAGGCACTTCTCTTCAATTGAAATAGCACAAGCTTGGCTTCAGATATAAAGCTTTTTCTCTTCCAGCAGTATTATATAGGGAATCTGAGTATCAAAGGGTATCAGGCAGGGAAGTTTCTTAAGCAATCCTAAGCAGCTTGGTCCAAAAAACTTGGGAGGGGGTTGAAGAAGTTTTAGAGTGATTCTGTATGATGCCTGACATTAACAGTGTGATAGTTGTTGAGTTCCCCCACCAAAGCATTATGAGTATTTCATTCCACTGGCTGCTGCTCAGTCAGAGTCACTGTGCTACGCTCTGTATGACTCCTAACACTAAGAGCATGTGACTATCACAGCTGGCCATTAACATAATTAGGAAAAAAACCAAACATACACAAAATTTGGCATTGTGAAGAGCTCCAGTTCATAGTAATAAGAAATCTCTTCTCTCAGGCCCAGAAGGTCTAAGAACTGTCTGGTAAATGGACTTTTAACTCTGCAAAAGTTCACACCAGGAACAGCAAAGCACCAACCTGAAGGGTGTAAGGTCATTCATGAAAGAAACCTAGACTGAACCAGACTCCTGCTTGTGCTGTAAAGCATCCTTCCTGCAGCCTCACCTTGCTAAGGGATGTCATCAAAGAAAAGGGAAAGAAATTTGTGCAGTGTGTAGATGAGGTTGCCACTGGAATTAGTGGAATCCCTCACAGCCTGTATTTTTGAAGGAGATACTGAGGAGACAACTGCATATAAACTTGTAGAGGTACTGACACTAATGGAATATTCTCTTTTAGGGGAGAGGCAGACAGAAGGAAATGAAAAATCAGAGGCTGTCTCTTTCCTGGCTGGAAGGCATTCTTGTTCATTTAACAAAACCTGAACAGGCCTAACACATTCCTTTTCATTTCACGATTAACAACAGACCAGACCCCTACCTATCAGCACATATTGAAAATATAACATGGTCTCTGAGGACAAGCAGTAACAAAAGCCTTCAGAGAATCTCTGGGGAGGTGGAAAACAAGAAGCATCAATACCCTAAAATAACAGCCTGCTTCTGAAGCAAGATAAGTCTTTATATGCTAAAACAGCAGATCAGCAAGCTTACCCCTGTAATTCTAGTCCACCTGAAGAGCTAGGAGGCCGGTTGTGAGAACATCCCTATTTGAATCTGGTTTATGAAACAATCTGAAATTAATCTGATGTTAAGAACCAGAAAGGATTGAGCAATGAACTTATACATAAGCAATACCTAACTCTAAAGAGCTGCACTTCAACAGCAGCTCTTGTTTACCAACTAGCTGAAGCACTTGGGCCTATTTACAGCCATAATAAGTGTTTCTGTACAACTGTCTTGGAATGTGAGCTTGTTACCAAATTTCAGACACCCTTCCCTTCCCACCCCCACAGTGGGGGTGCTCTCCATAAACAGCAGAATGTTTTGAGCAGAATTTCCTAGTAGATGTTTCTGGTTAGCAATCATGTTGGGGGCAATACCACAAAGTAATTTGCAAAAACAGTCTGGAGAACAAGCAAGCCATTCAGGGTGAATGGTGTGAATCATCAAGCTTACCCCATCTCACATGACTTCAGCAAGGACTGAGGCCTGTTTAAAGAAAACATATGAAGACGAGCCTCTTCTCATACACCTATTTTTAAATTAACAGCTTCTAGGAATGGCTCAGAACAATTCTAGCCTGGAAAATGGATGCTGTATGGAAAAGAGGCTTCCTCTGGAAAAAAAAGTTTCTAACTGTTGGCAATTGCACAGCTCCCAGGAAAAGAAGCCAAGCTCCACTTGTACACAGAAGTCTGAGAAGCCATTCAGACCACATGGTGAGGTATGATGGGAGGATGGTATGACAACATTCCTTGGTGGGAAACATGACATTCAACTGGAAAAATAAAATAATCCCTGTCCTATGAAAGTTCCATTTACCTCTGAGCAGCCACAGTCGCAGCTGCATCCAAAGCAAACTGTCTCATCACACTCTCCTCCAGGTATTTCTGTTCCCACTTGGTCATGTCAGCTTCCAGAGCAAGAATCCTCTCTTCCTTCTCACGCAGGAGCTCCATGAGTGCTGTGGCATTGTACTCTGAGACGTTGGCAGCCTGAGACGTCCCCTGGCGCTGATTCCCAACAGCAAAACAAAACAAAACAAAACAAGAAAGTCTCAGGATGCATCTGTAAGACTCAGGGTTGGTTAGTTAGCTTTGGGTCTGAAGGACTGAGGCTGGTCCAGAGCAACACTGGCTTGACACATGAACCCCCCTAGACTGGAACACAGTGGCCTGTGCCATGTTGGGCAGGTTAGCAGATGGCAACAGTCTCCTTTAGAGCTGTATCTGCAACATCTGCAGGGGCGGTTCAGTCTCACTCTGTCCAAACCAGGAAACAGGCTCATATAATGCAAGAAAGGCTTCTTTCCTATCTTCCAAATGTTGAAGCTCAAAAGTCAAATGCTGTTCTCAAGAAGGACAGCTTCACTCATAGCACCCAAACCAGAGTGCTTCCTGGTGCCAGTCCAGAGCTGGTCAACACCAACAAGCAAATACCCGAGATGGAAAATTATTAATGAGATCCCCCTGCAGCCTCCTCTTACCTACACTAAAATAGATATAACCAGGCTACTTAAAGATGGAATACTATCTAGCTGTGTGGCTATATCTGCCCTCCTTTTATGTGTGGTGTAAGGCACAGTGTACAATCTTACAGGGAAGCCACTATGGCCTGGGGCAACCGTGGGTACCTGCTGCATGCGGAGAGATTCCAGCTCTCTCTCCAGGCGGGTCCGCAGCCTGTGCTCCAGCTGCTCCCGTTTCTCACACGCTGCCTGTAGCTGAACCAAGGCTTGCTGCATTTTCTCCACCTTCTCAACATAGACCTGCTTCTTTTTGAGCTGAAATAGAGGAAGCAAAGGCAAGGTTAAGTTAAATAATGAGTGAGTGAACTTCTGGCTTTGTGTACACTGCAGAGCACAGAAACACCAGCTGGGAAAAACAGGTGCAGATGACTGCTGCTGGTGTGGTGCAGACTCCCACTCTGGACTAGACACTCAACATGTTGCAGCTCTTTCCCATCCCTGCTTTCCTGATGGGTATATATTTGTTCTTTTTGTCCTCAGCAGCCCCACAGTAACGATGGGGAAACTGAGGTAATTAATCTATTGCAATTGACTGAGAGCAGCAAGGAGCTAGGAAGGGCACCTGGGTTCAGGACAGTGTTTAAGTGACTCAACACATGTTACCAAGGTAACTGTAGCAAAGACAATATTTAGAGCTGGCCCACAAATTGGGAACACTTTGCAGTGCCATATTGAAAATTGCTGGCAGTGCTTTTACGAGATTAAGCAGAAACTGAACCCAAACTTGCAGGATACCATTACAGTCCAATCACAAGAAAACAATGAAGAGGATCAAAGCATGCCCTAGACATGGCCTCTGCTCTCTCCATACTGCAGCCAGGTTTATTCCAGCAGCCTGGACATTCATCTTGGCACAGATATGAGAGATCCTGCTTTGTTCCTTGCCCCTGGCTTCTATCCTCCTCCATTGTTTCCTGCAAACCAAGCTGCTATCCTGCTTCACAACAAGCAATGAAAACTACCAGACTCAGACCACCAATATCCACAGTTCCAGCAGAAGACACCCAATACCAATTAAAAAAAAAAAGGAATAAAACACACCCAGGGCCCAACTCTATTCTAACATACAGAATCCTGCACACCTAGGATCATCATTTTCTGTTAAGGAAAAGACTAGCAATCACGGTTAGCTGGCCTTCCATGCCAAACCTGGGGCACTGCTGTTTTAGCTATGACTCTCATAAACTCTGAAATACAAATATAAGCAGGAAGAAGGCAACTTTTCATAACAGTCAGAACCAAAGTCTGGAGGAGCACCACAGTGCAAAATACAGACTCCCTTATGCAAGTTCAAAGAGCTACTCTACAGCTTCGTGGAACAAAACTGCACGAAGGGATGCTAAAAGACAAAAGACACAATTTTTGGCTCAGGAAGTCCTGCTTGGAAAGTATTCTGGGAATTCCTGGAAATTATGGCTGTTTGTTGGCCCTATTCTGATAGTGTTACCTAGAAATCTGCTCTAGGTTTTGCTGGAGACAAGATATTGGGCTTGCTGGGCTTTGAGATGCACAACATGAGCAATTCTTATACTGCATCTTCTTTCCAAAAAGGTCTTATCAGGTGTTGTTGCTTCATAATTTTCTCTTTCCACACTCCTGTTCCTTGAGGCAATCCTGAGACTTCAATTTGAATAGCAGGGAGAGAAAAATCCTCTAAACACTATTAATCCCAGACATGGTATCCTTTTCTTCTCTTTCATAAAGTCAGCAGGCATCTAATCTCACAGCATGAATGTTGCTGCCCTAGAGGATTTTCCCCAAACAAGTATTTTATAATAAAAATGACAATAAATGGTGAGTAATCCAGCCAAAGGCCTTCCCATCAGTGCATGGACAGTAGAAATCTTGATTGCTCAAGCTTTCAAGCTTGTTTGGAATGGGAGGGACAAGTAGATTTTAATGCAACTTAATATTCCACTGTTGCTCTGCAGAGAATCAATTAAAATGTTATAGTTAATAGTTCTTTTTATTCCAGAGCATAGTACCTAATGACACTGATTTAAGCTTTCTTAAGACTCTAATAAGGTGTAGATTAATGCACTAATTTTACATTTAGATTAACAGTAGCTCAAAGTAGTTCTGGAACTAGCCAAAAATGATAAAATCATGAGTCAGCAGCAGAACGCAGAAATGGAAAGCACCCAATATCTTGGGTTTGCATATGAGCTTGCTGACCTGGACAAGAGTAAGGAACAACCTAATAAACTTGCTAGCAGCAAAACATTATGCATTGAGCTGAATAATGAGCTCTTGAAAATCAGCTTTTCCTGCTCCCCTGCCCCTTCTTTATACAGAACTTAAGAAAGGAAGGATTGATATTTGGTCACTTATTACCTCCCACAAAGCATTTGCATTTCTGAAAAGCTTTTCCAACAACACAGGTAAAATTCTCCTTGCAAAAGTAGCTGCCAACAACATTTTCCTAGTTTCATAATTAATAAACCTGAGCATGTGTATGTGTAGATTAACATTTTGGCTTGCATTCAAAAAATACCAAGAGCCCAGCCAAGAGAGAATTAGGACACACAAATTCCACTGAAATGATCCACTTTGAAAGAGCTCCCATCAGCCAAACCTGCAGGTGAAATGTTGCAACACAAGCTGTTGCCCAACTTACCAGCACTGCCTGCACATGCCTAACCCATGCACCAGACCTAAAGTACAGGCACAGCTTGTTCTGTGGCTTTTCCAAAAGATAACTTCTCTTTTTTTTTTTCCCCTTAGCAAAATAAACTTCAACTTCCAGAACTGGGAATGTTAGAAAACTTGGGGTTTATCCATGGATCTTCTTGTTATGGTTTAAAACCAGAATTAATTCAGGAATCTCTCAGATAACATTCAGATTTCTGGAATAGAGATGTTCAGTAAAGCCTTAAAGGAATGTACAGGCTCCTGACAGCTCAGCCTTCCTAAAACATCTTTGGATATAATTACCTTTTATACCTGTTTCATTTCATTCACTTGCTGCCCTCAGCCAACTCTCTGCACATCCTGGCAGTGCCACTCAGTGCCAGCTCTGCTACTGCAGCTACTTGTGAGGATCAAGGTACCTTTCTATGAACCAGGATTCTTCAGGAGTGAGAGTGATTAAAAAAGTCTTTCTGATTTCATCTGTCCTCTCAATGTAAAGAGCATCAGGAACAATTCTTCCAAGGACAGAGGGACTTCACTACCATAAACTGAGAGTATGCTTATGTTTTCCTAAGAA
This sequence comes from Urocolius indicus, assembly GCA_013401255.1. Classification (NCBI taxonomy): domain Eukaryota; kingdom Metazoa; phylum Chordata; class Aves; order Coliiformes; family Coliidae; genus Urocolius; species Urocolius indicus. The sequence goes on along the minus strand of WBNH01006823.1, from coordinate 420,739 downwards.
AGGAATTGGAAACAGTTCCCTGAGTTTTGCCAGGGTGCTGCAGACATCGGTGAGATAGGAGGGAGAAAAAAAAAGGCAGCATGCTGAGGCTTGTTCTTGGTCATTTGCCATGGATTCCCCACCCTCTCTCTCCCAGCAAAGAACCAAAACTGGCTGCTCAGTGCCAAGGGCCGTGGTAACATCTGCCACTGGGGAGATGGCATCAAAGGAGGCTGGAATTCTCTTCTCTGCAACAGGCCTTGCAGTGAACACGTGCTCTGGATGAGTTCATCCCTGAAGCTTTACAAGGCTGCAGTCACACCCTTCAGTATATAATTTTAAACAAATTTGACAAGATAGTAATTTTCCTTTTGATGGTGCTGCATTTAACTAATAAGCAAGCTCATGCTCACATAAATGTATTGTAACTGCTTTGCCTTGAAGGGTGCTCTGAAAATGCAGAGCATTTTACTCGTAATAATATCTTTATTGTAACACCTCTTTGAGACAGTAAGATCTCCAATAACCTCAGTGCACGTCTGGAAGCTCAGCAAGAACACTCTGGCATGTCTGTATCCCTCCCCAGCAATCCCTACAGCACAGGGCATAATTTGAATCATGTGCACATCTTCTACAGGTCAATCCCTGACTGCTTTGGAAAATGTCCTAACCAAATCTCAGAGGTCAGGCTTTAACTCTATCAACAACATTTTCTAATGGAACAGGAGCAAGTCACTCTCCAGTTCACATCCACCATGATTCTTACATGAACTCTGCAACAGGTCTCAACACAAGTAAAATACAGGTATTAGGGACTAGCTTGGGGCTCTGCAGAAATCTAGTACACAGAAGTGCAAATTGCTGTAGGGAATATCCCTGGAAGATTCCCCAGCCTCCTCAGTAAGTATTTCTGTCTTCATTTTATTTCCTCTATCCCTTGTCGAGATAGCTTTCTGCAGTTGAGAGCCAGCTGGGAGACGCAGGATATGCTTGGGATTCAGAGGCCTCATTGCTCTCAAGAGTCTGGCTGACCCAAACAGCAGTTTCCAAGTTAGAAAGATTTACTGCCTGGAAATACTTGCACACTGATAGCCTCAAACTGCCAGGCTTCCAGCAGTGGGAAATGAATCAACCACTCCAAACACACAGGATGAAATGGTTCAACTAATTCACTAAACCTAGAAAACTGAAGTAGTCCTCAAAATCTCTTTGCAGGGGAAAAGACTTCCTAAGACAACATAATACCTAACTGCAGCAACCTGCAGCCTTCTCTGCTACAGAGAGCATCTGCATGCTCTAAAAATCAATGGCCAAGGACAAAGTGCTCCTGTCAGAAACAGGGACATTTGGTTACTACTACAACTGCCCAGCAGAAAAAAAGGTTCACAGTCTAAAAGCCAAACAAATCCCATTCCTTCATTTGATTTAGGCTTCAACAAACCATGCGACCTGCTTCAGGGATCCCAGGCCCTGGCAGAGGAAAGGGTTATACAGAATGAGGAGTTTTCACTGTCGAGTCACTAGAGGCACAGGAGGCAGAGGCTGTAACATCCCCTGGGCTGGAGCTGCCTCTGCAGGACAAATGCAGTCCTGGTTGCAGGAGGCGAGGGAGAAGGAAGGAGCTTCTTTTGTGAAGAGATTCATTGCTTCCAGATGAGTTACTCAGCAAAGAGCTTTTCTGAGGAAGAAGAGAAGACTTCCTGCATAGCTAGGAATGATTCAGAAACTCTCCCAGGCATTTTGACAAACCCAGCCATTTACACTCTGCATCTTGGACAGCTCCTGTTTCAGCAAATTGGTAACACTCAGCATCTGCTGCTCTCCCACCCATTACTTCTGATGTCATCAAAGCCCTTTGTTTAATATATTCAGAGTGTTTTCATTACATTCTGGGTTTATCCTAAAGCTGAATCCATTCAGATGCAACTGAAAATGTGCTTTCCCACAAGAATTTGCGTGTTATGGCAGAAATGTAGTGAAAAATAAAAGAGAGCAAGCGCATTTAAACCACCTCTCCCTCTTGCAGTTGGAATATATTCCTCTAGGATGCCTCTGAACCCTCAGTTTGTTTGAATTCAGGCCCAATCAGGCGCCACTGGCCTCAGCAAGAACTCATGCTGAAGCAATTTAGTAACACTATCCTGCTTGGGAATAGTGTTTGTTGCATGGGAATGTCATAATGTCGTCTCTGTTTGTGTGAAAAGAAGTTACAGCTCCCAAAACCACCTCTGGAAAATTCCTAAGAGGCAGAATATGAGAGGCAGTGACACAGCAATCAAAAGCCAGTTCTGTGTTATTACAATAATGCAGGTCATGAAAGACACACACATATATAGTAGGTACAGGGAAGAGGGGGTGTTTTCTCTCCTCTCTACCCATCCATGAACAATAAGCTATCAAAAAAATGTCCCCTTTAAAACCAACTCTGTCCAGAAAGGAGTAGCTACGTAGCTGTGACAGTGTAAGCATTTCAGTGAGACAACGCTGTGGAGACTAGGAACAGCTTTTTATGGACCCAGAGAAGCAACTAGAAAAAAAAACAGACAAGCCTTCAAGCACACAAACTCTCCTTTGGGTCTCTTCCCTACAAGCCAGAGCTCTGTTCTGAAAGTATCTCAGACACAGCACATGAAGTACAATAGATGTAATTTGGAAAAGAATGTTTCTACATTTCCCCACAGACAGAACCCTCAGTGTTATCAGAAATAGCACACTACTTCTCTCCACAATAGCTGAGTGGGAAATGAATATAGCATCTCAGCTCTGATACCTGCTCTGTGTTGAATTCTGATGGCTGAAAGATTTTATAGCTCCTAAATACAAAGCCCTTCTAGAAACAATACTTCATTCAAACTTCTTCCCTTCACCCAGTCCCAAATTTACACGCATTAGAGAAGTTGTCTGGCTTCTGCCTCCACTGCAAGGTGTGTGCATGAGGATGGCAAAGAGTAGGTATTTATATCTTCTTAGTGGTAGTCACTGTTTTTCAAAGCTACTTCCTTAAGGCACTCGTTAAAACAGTGGCTTGTAAAGTGGTGGAGCAAAAGAAGTATAAGTTACACTGCTACAAAAATAACACAGACTTCTTTAAAGTTGAAGTGTGGTCTTCCATGGAATGAACCCACCAAGGGAAGCAGAAATCACCAAGTTCAATAGTTCTGGAAATTCCCTTTTTAAAACAAAATGTAAAACCAGTAGCAATTGTGCCCTTTACATCAGCAGTTGTGGTTACATCAATACTTGGCATCACACTCCCCCCTGCAATATTACAGGCCTGGTAAGGACTCACCATAAGGCAGCATTTACTCAATCTGGTAAGGATGGTCCTTTCTGTGAACCCAACAATTCTGCCTTCATGCCAGAGCAAAGCAACATTTAACCATCTGTTCCACTTGCTGAAGGCTCTCAAGGTGTGTGCCAGCAGAGGTTGGTTAGATCATGGTAAGGTCTTTTAAAAGCTCACACGTACAGGGCATCTGTGACCATGCACAGCTACAAACCTGCTGCATACTGCAGCCATTCAAATGTCTACGTCAAAATTGAGACTGTGGCAGCCACCCACACTCCAGCATGAGAATTCCTCACGGCTTTAGCTGCAAATGGTACTTTCACCAACCATTTCTGACCATGACATATGTTTTTAAGCCCACATGCATTTTATCTCAACTGTATTCCCTAGAAGCAATTCTAATAAGCTGCTGACTTAGACATAACTGGAGCATCTACTAAAGGGAAGAATGAAAATGGAGACATGCAAGTAGGAGTTAATAACTGGGTATTTTCAATGTAGTGAAGCAGTAAAGTTTAAATATTAAATCCATACTTAGCCAGCCTGTTTGCAGACACTGAAGTTTGTTTTACATGATCACTCATCCTTTTTAGCACTTTGCAGAAATAAACTCCACACTATTAAAAACTTTCATGGCAGTTTGTTCTAAATTTGAAGGGTCATTTCATCCCTGCTAACAGACCAGAGAAAGTATTCCATGAGTGTCTACTTTTGCTTCCAACTGCTTCACTGTATACTTTGGTATCTCCAAGATCATTCCTTTCTCCATCACATTTAGTATTCCTTTATGTCTTCCTTCCCTTGAACTTGCATGTTAAACCTAATACATACAGAAGCTCTCAAAGCTCCTAACTACTACTCCATAGAAGCAGATGAGTGTCTGCATTTTACAGGTGGTTGCTTTTTGGCAATTCATGGCTTTTATAAGAATCTAGAAGTTGCATTTCCACTGTAGCACTGAAGTTCAGCTGATGCATGACTTACAGCTATCATTAGAACAGAAATATTCTTGTTGTAAAGGATCTGGTGCATACAAGGCAGGGCAGCTCCGCTCAATAGGAAGTCAAAGTGGAAGGTGGGGGTGGGGGGAAAGCTGAAAACTTACATTACAGGATGCAACAACTGAAATATGCACATTCCCCTCAGGCCCTGAGCCAGAGCGGCTGCCAAACCTTCGTGTAAGAAACTCCACCCTCTGCTGCAGGACTACTTTGGAAAGTCCTGACAATTACAGGGACTAGGTAACTCAGATTAAGCTGGCACAAATCAAAGAAGTAATTGACAAAGTGTTGGTGTATCTTGGCCACTGAATGTCACTAACCCAGACTGACATTTACAGTTCCTTCCAAATGGTGCCCTGAGCACTGAACAGCTCATTTGGCTCTTTCAGAAAGTTACCAAACAGCTTGGGGATTTGAGAAGTTTGATTTAACACTATTGACTTGATTGATCGATTGATTTTAACACTAATAAGGCAACAAATACTTCATAATCCTAAGTATTTAATTAAAAGAGATTTGGGGAAACCTGCAAAAGTGGCTCTTTACTGCTTCTGTTTCCTCTTACTCTCCTTCACCTCTAGGAAAAAGCAGAGTTAATTCCTGCTCCCTCACTGAGAGGCTTCCATATTTATCTCCAACAGGAAGGGTGGCACTTCCTGCGCACTCTGGGATTCGAGTAAAGGTTGGATGCAAGTGACCACAGGCTCTTACCCAGGGCATTTCACTCTGTATCAGCACGTGTGTGGTTTTTAAGCTATCATCCAATCCAGCTCTGAGTTATTTACCTATTTTACCAGTATAGCCAAGCAGAAAGACATTGCAACAGCACTGAACCCAATTCTTCTAGTAAAACGAGAGAGGTCTTTTGAAAAGGAAGCATACCATTATTACTACCCCTAAAAGCTTCACATTTACTGTGAGGGAGCCAGGATTAGTGCCTGCACAGAGGTTCAGTTTAGCCAAGTGCTGTGTGTGCTGGCCCCAGATGATGGTACCTCTAGACTCATCAACTCCAAACATGTGAATAGTTCCAGGCAAGTCACAAGGATGCCTCCTGTACTTAGTCACACATAAATCAGACTTTTGGTGTAGTAAGGTGCTGAAATCTGAGTACAAGCCAAAGAGCTCCAATACATTGTAGAGTCAATATCAGAATAGTTTTACAGCCCAAGAGAATCATATCATGTTTAAATTTCCCTATAACCTAACTTTCCCTGTCCCCTGAGCAACAAAGGTGCCAGCCAGCCCTGCTGGAAGGTGCTGCAATTTTAGTGACAGCAAAGAGACTTGCGTACAGGGCTGGCTGTGGCCAGTGATATTCAAGCATTCTTCTGAGCCTTTCTAATTTCTATCATACAGAAGCTGGTTCCCCAGTAATGGGCTACAGCCTGTTGATGCCAAGCACACCATGTATGGAAGCTCCCTGGCCTGGAGGCTGACACAGTCTGAGTCTGGGACTGGAGAGCACAGGCAGAAACACACACCTATTGCAGGCCAAGCAGACAGTCTCTGGGTTGACATGAATGGCAAGGCTCTGTGGCCTAGCCCCTGCCAACCATTTTGTGAGCATCACAGCAAGGGATGCTTCAAAGCAGCCTTGCCAGAGTTTGCAGTGAAGGTGAGGACAGTGTGGGAGAAAGCACACAAGTGCTTGTCTAGAGAGAGAAGGAATGGGGGGTTCAAAACTGAGAAGATCAAAGGTAGAAGACACTTTCTGTCAGCAACAAGGACAGAAGAGAAACAGGATTGAGTAAACCATGAGGAGTTTGGAAAACAAAGAGGAACTGCCTGAATTGGATGTAGTGGAGAAAGGAAAGTGAGGTGCACTAGGAACAATTAATAATGTCTGATGGCAGGTAACCTTGCAACAACATCCTGAACGAGCAGAGGCAGACCCAGGAGGGGAGAGCTTCCATGAAGCTGAAGAAATAAAAGCAGCATATTGCAAGGGGCAAAAGTTAAGGACGCCAGTGAAAGAAACACAAGAAGGTTCAGGGGAAGGGCTACTGAAACAAATACAGAGCTTGGAGAAGAGCAGGCTAAAATTAAGAAGCAGCTACATGTGTACCTGGGAGAGGAGGAAGGCAGGCAAGACAAGATAGGAGGATATTTCATTTGTATTTCATCATTCCTCCTGTCTTGGTACAATGGGAGAGAGAAGTAGAAATAGACAAGGGAAAGGTTTGAGGAATGCCTCTGAAGACAGATAGGCCCAGTGGTCCACTGAGGGTGATGGTGAGCAGTAGCAGGCAGGAAGATGGCAGAATTGAAGGAGGAGAGAACAGTAGAGGAAGCTTGCTTGGTCATGAGATTTCCTCCAGAGGCTCTCTATGGAGGAGGAGTAAGGGTAAAGGAAGCAGAGGCTGGGAGTGGGAAATGGAGGAAAGGAGTAGGCAGGAGGAAAGAGGACGGACACTACGACACAGAAGAGCAGTGAGGTGAGAGCCATGTGTGAGTGACGGAGACAAGGCCACAAAAGAAACCACTGTGAAAGCTGCTCAGCTGAGCTGCTCAAATGCATTATCTCCTCTTGGAAGGAAAAGGAGACAAAACAACCAAGGTCATGCCCAGCTTATTACAAATGCTGGGCACATCGAGTGATCTGCAGTGTGCAGCACGATAACCTGGTGTAAAGTGGAACACCTGGCAAGGGGACAAGCTGCATTCATTTGGTATTAGTTAAAAGTCCTTCGAGATCTGAATTTCTGCCAAGTTCAGGAGGTTGCCAGGGCTGGGATTTCAGTTCCAGCCTGCTTTTGTCCATTGAAATAAAAAGAAAACGAAACATGGCTGCTCAGATGAAAGCACTTCCAAGGAAATACAGATTTGGGGCTTATCTGTGCACAGTTCAGTGTTTCAGCTTCCCAACACAAAGCTAAGCTGACAGAAACAGCTTTGAAGCAAGCAGATTTCCTCATAATTTACACAAGACAAACTCCTTCCCACAGCTGCTTTTACTGGAACCCAAGCTATCACAGAATCGTAAGGGCTGGAAGGGACCTGGTAAGCTCATCCAGTGCGACCTCCCTGCCAGAGCAGCAGCACCTAGAGTTGGGCACACAGGAACTCATCCAGCTGGGATGGGATGTCTCCAGAGAAGGAGCCTCCACAGCCCATCTGGGCAGCCCCTGCCAGTGCTCCCTCACCTGAACAGGGAAGAAATCCTTCCTTGTGTTACTTTGGAACCTCTTCTATTCCAGCTTGTCCCCATTGCCCCTTGTCCTATCACTGGCCATCACTGAGCACAGCCTGGCTCCAGCCTCCTCATACCCACTCTTTATGGATTTGTAAACATGAATGAGATCACCCCTCAGCCTCCTCTTTTCCAAGCTATCCTAATTTCTCTCTCCCAGCATCATTACCTCCTCCTCCAGCTTCACCACCTTGGCCTGGGCATTGTTCAAGGCCTGGTCTCGGATCTCGATGTGCCTTCGCTGATCCTCGTTGGTGGAGCGTGCAGCAGCCAGTTCTATTTCCAGTTTCTCTTTTTCCCGCTGTGTTTCCTTGTCTATCAAAACAAAGTGAGAGTTAGCAATGCACAGCACTCATCTCTACCCAACTTTCACGTGTCCTTCACTCCAGAGATGAAGGAAAGATTACACGGGAACCTCTCATAAGAGAGAATGCAAATCTAGTGTTAGGAGGTTGAAAAAAAGAGTACATGGCTTTCGAGGAAGAGAAGGACCTCTAACCCTGAAAAACAAGCACGGTACCTTCAAGTAACCAGGTGCCACAACGCTAGTGAGAAGGAACAGAAGGTGCATCACTCAATACAGTCAGATAATTTGCTCTGATTATGCAGATGGTTACTGCAATTTGGCACCTCTTTACCTCTGAGCTTTGGGTAATTTTAATATCCCAGGCTGGAGAGAGGACAAGGCAGACTTCTGTACCTGCAAAACTTGTGCTCCTTTTGTTCACATCAATGCCACAAACAGGAAAGCTGTTTTATCTGAGGCAGCTGTTCTCCTTCTCAAATACTCAGTTCTTCCACTTTGCTGGCAGTACCATCAGAGGAGTCAGAAAACAAGTGAACAAGGAGAACTCCTCAGTCTTCCTCTGTTACCCTTAAAAATGACCATAACTGAGGCATGTTCTGTCACTGTTCATAGTAGACCTGCAGTTCAAGAAAGCCTTTTGCACCAGCACTGAGAGTTCACACCTGACACTTTAGAGCCACCCAAGCACAGCAGCTGGTCCTTTTCTGCTGCTCTGGATGTAGTGGGAGCAGCTAAGCTATGTGTTCCAGGTACAGGACAACTGCCTTCATAAAAAAATAAGCAGGTCAAAATAATTGAGGACTGGACAAAAGTTGTCACACAGGGGTGTAAAGCAAAGCCACACCACAGAGATGATGTCCCCTGTATATATTTTGTCATCCCCAGCTCAAGCCAACCAGCTACAATGATAACATTAACATACTTGGTGGATACACAACCATAGAATACTCCCTGGAGTGATCTACACCCAGCACTGATGACACCAGAAAAACTGCATTCCAGAAACCAATATCCCACGACAAAGGAATGAGGACAAGGAGTGGAAGGCTTGAAAAACAGGAACTAGATCCTGGGTATTAGGACAGACGGCATATGGAGCACACAGGCCCGTTTGTGCAAGTATGTGCATAGCTATATTTACAGGACCACAATTATTCCCTTTCTTCTGCCAGCAGAGAGCCAGGAGCAAAGCTTTAGCAACACAGAGAAGCTAAAGATTCTCTTCTGCTGGGGAATCAATTCAGCCCACGCACAGGCTGCAAAACAAACCTGTCCACCAACAGCACCCAGAACTCTGCAGAGCAAACCCTGACTCCAACTCAGAGCTAGCCTGGGAGATAAGACACAAGGACAAAAAGCTAATGTCACCACCTGCCTATTCTTTTTCCCATCTCTCCCGTTCCAGTACTTCTCCACCCAGGAAATGAGTTGCTGACAGTGCCAGCGTGCAAAAATTCATTGCAGAAAATGGGCAGAGATAAGACAGGGTGGCATTATGCCAGCAGGTATCAATGAGTGGCAGCAGTCTGCCTGTAACCTGTAAGTGCTCACACACAGCAAGGCTTTTGGAGGTTTTGTTCCAGGCTTTTCCACAAAGAGTACTGCTTGACCTAACAAGTGCCTATAGCACCCCTAGAAATGCTGAGATCAACAAAAGGTAGCGCTAATGGTTTCCACCTTCATCTGAAAGGGGAAATTGAATGGGAAGTCTCACAGATATGACCTTCCCACCTCTCTGGGTGAACATATGAACCTCAAAGTCCACCCAGCCAGTTTGAATGTGACACTAAACTCACATAGACTTTCCACTGCCACCAGGAGTTTTCAGTTCACAGCCTGACATCTCCTTGCAATGGAAGCCACAAGAAATAAGCTAAAGGCACCACAGGAGAGGAACATCAGCATTTGTCAGAGTAGAAGGAGAGCATGTGTTACACCACAGAAAATCCTTATTTTGCAATTTTATTGCATTACCTTTTTATGTAACAACTGGAGAAAAGTAAGCATTGTCAGAAGGGTGGAGTACACCACAGTATGAGAGGAAAGTTGGCTCGCCACCATCGGCCTCAAGACATTTCAGTACAAAGGAAAAGCAGCACTTCACACCCATCATTTTGGTTTGCCTTGTGATAAATCCACTGCCATGGACAGAATTGATGACCCTTCCTCAGTCCAGCACACTGCAGGCAGTGTTCATGCCCTTTATTTTTGCTGAACAACTGGATAGGACAGTGGTAAATTAAAGAGGAATGAGATAGGAGACCTACCAGGTTCCTGTCCCACCAGCCTTAACTCATGCCAAGAATCTTGTCAACCTGGAAAGGTTTAATTCCAAAGCTTTCAGGGAACAAAACAGGTGGATAAAATAACCTCTACATTGTGGGCTAAACACTAATTTTACAGTTCAACTGCAAACTACTGTTGCTCCAAACTCTACTGGAGGCCATCAGGTTTTACATTCATACATGGACCTTCCATCCTGACAGAGAAGGAATTCTTAAATCCCTCTTCCTTTCTCCACTGCCAGTTTTGGACTGTCACTGCCCTGGTTTCTGTCCCTGTAGAAAAGCCAACCTGCTGCATTGTAATCCTTCCCAGGATGGCTGGAGCCTTTCTACTGACCCACAACCATTGTGTAACTCACTTTGTGCAAAGAGTTGCGAGATGGTTTTCCGATTGTCTTCAGAGCCCTCAAATTCCTTCTCTGCGAGCTGCTTGTTGGCTGTCTCCATACGTTCTGCAAAATGGTTCAACAACAGGAATCTTAATTAATCAATTAATTAAAAACCTTCAAGCATTAAGTCATGCCTGCTCAGGACATCTCTCACACAAGCTCGGAGAACAGATCTCACGGGGAGATTCTACACAGCCAAAAGTGAAAAGCCTCTCAGAAGCTGGCATTCACTTTTGAAATCATTCACTTTTTAATCATGTCCTTGAGAAGATATTCTTAAGGAGACAAAACAGGCTAAATAAAGTTTCAAAGAAACGACTTCTTTAAACAATTATAACACATAAAAGTGTTAAGACACTTTATTTTTTTACCACCCAAATAATTCTCACCATGCAATTAAAAGAGTCCCTTATGATTCTCCACTAAATCTTACTAGTTAGAACATGAAATTACTGCTGTCCAATTACCTGACTTGAAGGAAAAGTGTAAAACCCTAAGGAAAGCTTAATAGTTCTGCTACTGCAGGCTGATAGAAGCTTATATCAGTCTAGGAAAACAAGAATGAAACGTTTCTGCTGTGGTTTATTATGAATAAGATTGTTTAATGCAGGCCTTTGTGTACTGTCCTTCTCAAAAACACTGGGCACTGTATGGCCTTACTACTGGGATGCAAAACTACTACTGAGGTCACAGTCTTAGTGAGAGACTACTAGGCACAGTGAAAGCAGATGACGTGTAGGACAATCAGAAGGCTTTAAAAGAAACCCTAATGTGTCAACTTTTCAAACTAATGCTTAAACTCTTACCCATGTTAAGGTCAAACAACATTCAACATCACTCTCTGCCGCCAGCCATCGCCCTGCCTCAGCCTCTTGGCAAAAACCAGACACTAACAACGTCTCACTCTGGAAAAGGAAGGGAGATCCAAAAAACCAGATGCCTACATTGATAAGGAGTGACAAGACCTTCAGGAAGAACAGACTGTTTGCAGTTTGTATGTCAGTGCAAAAAGGTCACTGGACAGGAAATGAAGTGAACATGCCTGCTGTGGGATTAGGCAGTCAGCAGAACAGTTTGCCATTTGTATAAACTGAACAAATTGTACAAATTGTGTCTCGTGTGTAAGACAAGTGAGAATTCCAGGCTTGCATCTGGTTTATAGTATCTGGCTTATCACATGTTTCTTCTCAATGAGAAACAGGCTGGAAGTGAGAGACTACAGCACTCTCCTAAACTTGTCTTTTCCAGTGCTTAAAAGTCTCAGGCTACTCAACATACCTGGGCATCCTGTCATATTCTGATTACGCCAACAGAGTGAATTCTGCAGTAAAACACTGTCCTGCCAAGGAAGTCCAACAACAAAAAAAATCCCTACCACTGAACAACAGAAGTTTCTTTCACTTACCTCTTAGATCCCTGTTGAAATCATGAAGCCTACGAATTTCTCCTTCCAGTTTGTTTCTCATGGCCTTTTCCAGGGCATCCCGCTTCGAGGATGATTTCTCCAGGTTCTTGTATGCCTCTGAAACTTGCTGAATTTCTGTTTCCAGCTGCAGTGGAAGTGAAAACAAACACTTAATATTTTATCACTAAGAATTATTTTCATTCAGTCTCAGAATGGAGATCACTGACTCTCAAGTTTTCTTTATTGGAAGAAGTAAAACAACGGCCTCAGGTTTGTGATGGATTCTCCTGTACAAATAACACCAATGGTTGAAACAAAGATCTGGACTCTCTTTCCAGACTCCAGCTCTGTTTCTCCACTATTACCAGGGCATAGATACGGCAAACTGAGGAAGTGCAAATGTAATCTATTCTTTTTCTAAGGCTGGGGCAGTTTGGCACTAGTTAGTTTGGAAAAAAAAAGCACTTGTATGCTACATGTGATATCAAGTTAAGTAAAATAAAACAAGAAAGGCAGACAAAACTATGCTTAAAAAAAATGTTAGCAGCAGATCCTGCATTACTGATGGACTCTGCAATCTGTAATTGTTATGGCTCCAAATTCTCAGTAAAACCTCCTGCTGCTCTACATTTACACTTCTGCAACTTAGTTGTGTTTTTAGATATTCGATTTACTAAATGAGAAGAGAGAAACATTTGTAGTAAAATGTTCCATCCTTCCTCCTAGCCTTTAGTGTAAAGCTTCTCTGATCACTCAGAGCAGGAGATTCACTTCTAACTCTCCTCACTAGGCATGGTTTGCATTGTTAAGAAAGTGCAGATCCACATAACAGCGAACCCCATCAGCACAGTCTACAGCAAGTGATCAACAGCAGTGTGGAGGGAAGTGTGTTTTCATCCTTCTTTCATGATCAGGAAGCTGTCAAACATTTCTCTAAAGCATTTCCTGGCCAGAAATCTTAAAAAAAATACAACAAAATGAACATATGTCCCTGGAAAGAGGTAACAGGGAATAATGAGTGTGGAAAGCCACACTGGTGACCTGAACTCAAGTGTTTTATGCAGCCACACATTTTTATGGCCCTGGAGACTACTCAGTGCAAAGAGCACAGCAGAGCCCACAAAGTCCTAAACTGCAAGTAATATCAGCCCTTTCACAGCTGCAAGCTAAAAGCAAAGCTGAACTGCTGCACAGATTTAAACCACTGGTCATCAGGAACTTATTCCCATGAGGCAGCAATGCAAACCCCTCTACACATGCAAGTTAATGATGGGTCTCCCTGGGATATTGTTTGAAAAAATATTTTAGCATCCCTTACTCTACTTGCTTCATAAAGCCAGAAGTGGCAAATAGCTCAATCCAAACCAAGATATTAAGTTTTCATGGAAGTTGTGTGGTACTGAGAGAGTGCCAAAAGAGGTGTTAGTTTCAGTCCTGCAGTCCAAATGTCTTTATTGTAGCCATAGCAGCAGTACTTGTTGGCAGGACACTGTGCACGGCAAGTTTTGTACCAATGTCCCCTGTTGCCTCCTTGAGTGACTATGGTCTCATGTCATTCCTACAGTCTCTAAAGTCTTTTAGACTGATGGAAAAAAAATGAAGCTTGCTGCTATCCTGGACTTAACAACTCTAGCTTTAAATTAAGCAAGTAAGCCAAGCAATCAGCCTCCTCAAGACAGCTGATGAGGATGCTCTTTTCAGCATGGTCAATAAACTGTTAGAATAAAACTGAAGGCTTTGATTCTATCTTCCAACAAAGCTAAGCTGCTGCTCAAAGAGGCAGGATACAGCCTCATCAATTTGCATATAAAAGGCTCTAAAGTAGATCATCAATCCCTTAAGCAGGAATGTAACAGTTGCAGATTAGATGATTCAATTATGGATGCCACTAGCACAGGAGAATGCCTGATATCCAGAATCACCCACCTTCTGCAGTCGGGCTACTTTCTCGTAACACCCATCCAGCTCCTGTCGCAGAGACCTGTTCTCTTCTGACAGGATTTCCACCATCTGCTGAGCCCTGGAAACTATGGCAAAAGGATCTACTTGCATCTGCTGATAGGGGGAAGGGATCTGCTGAGCCCGGGACATGACGTAGGAGTCTCCTTGCTGCTGCTGAGGGCCTAGGAAGGGCTGGCATAGTCGGTACAAATCTCCCTGATGGACTTGGTTGGACAAGAATGGCTGCTGGGTCCGTGGCAGAAGGCCAGGATCTCCCTGGCTTGGAGTCAGAGGTTGCTGATGCTGGGAAGGGGAGAGCCTGGATGGTGGTGGAGACTGAAGCAAAGTCAAAGATCCCAGGGATGTCAAGGAAGAAGTTGGGCTGTGGTGGTGAGGTGGTCTCTGTTGTAACTGCAGCTGCACATCTGGGTTCTGCCTGGAAAACAATAGAGCAGAGGCTTCATCAAAGTCATGCAGAAGATGGTGCACAAACCCAGTGACAAGGTCTGGGATGACCCGTGTAGCTCCTACACCTGGGTCTCTCCACAAGAAAAGGTTTATATGTGAGGTTTTCCTCATTTTTACAAGTCTGCTTTTAATAAATGCTTCAAAATAAAGCAATTATCACAAAATACAGTCTAAGTGCCTGAAGGTCTTTCCTCCTGCGTTCATCTTGTACAGAAACAACAACAGAAACTCCATCAACAACTACTTTCTCTTTTCAAAACAATTTTTATAACTTTTCTCCATGCAGTGTGGATAAAATGGTTAAACTGAGGACTTTTTTGGAATGGATTATTTTGTTCTGTCCTGGAACGTGCCATCTCTCATGGAAAAAGAACAGTGGACTTTCTCCTGCAATTCAGGATGCAGAGTTAAAGGGACTGGCTCAGCTCTGTGCTAGTGTGCCAGCATCACTGATCTGAGCTTTGTGAAATATCAACCAACTATCTGCAGCCTTGTCAAATGAGAGAGTGAAAGGATCTGAAGCCAACCTAAGAATCAAAAGCAGCCTTTTGATTCAGAACCTCCACGTCCAATGCAGTAGGCAGGTTTACTGCTCCTAACAGTAATCTCTGTGGTATATCAGACAGATCTGGCAACCTATAACATGCTTGAGTTTGTCACAGACCTAACTCCCAGCTACACCAGCTCACATTTCCAAGGTGCTGGAGATCCCCAGCTCAACTTCTGCTGTATCAGCCAAGTAAGAAACTTCTCTTAGAAGACTGTGTGGATTTATCACGCTTGGATGACCTCAGGAGGCAGCTTTTGCTTCCTCCTCCAAAAACATTCAACCTTTAATTTCTCTGGATGCTCTTTATTCTAACAATTGCATCAGTCCTTCTCCATGCTGCAGCCAGTCTCTTTTTAAGCACAGCGCTCGGCCTAGTGCAGACCCAGTCTGGCAGTTCAACAAATTCTGAAACACTCCTGTTGTTCTGATAAACATCCCAGCCTTTGGGATGCAGTTCAGCCTTGCAGCTGGGAAAGCACATACTGCTGTTCACCTAACCATAGCTGCTACAGAATACCCCCACAGGTGTCTGAATTCACATTTGCTCTGCTGACTGCAATAGGGACACTGGATGTAGAAGACAGCCCACAGCACAGCTAACCCACCACACCAGAAGTGTCAGTGCCATGTCAGTTGACCACAGCAAGCACGAGGCTGAACTGGGAACTAAAGAGTTACACAACAGGATTCTCAGTCGAAGTGCAAACACTCAGCATCATCCTTCCTGTTGGAGGCTTCATAGCTGTCCAAAGAGGAAATGTCTGCATAACTCACATCTGGCTGGCAGTGCCTGTAGGAGTTTGTGCATTTTCAGGCCAGTGCAGGGTTCACTATTTCAGTATCATGCATTTTAGGTATCATTTTCCATGCTTTCCAGTAAAGAAGAGGCATAGAAACATTCAAGCTGATGCTCAAGTTCCTTAACAGGAAAACAAATCTAGCCTTTGTCACTTAGGAAAAAAACAAATAATTACTGCTCCAGTTATTGTTTCTTTCTTATACCCAGGTGACTGTGGCTCCTGCCAGCAACAGCATTTGAGGAGCCGTGCTTCCCCAGAAATGGTCACAAGCAATGTGAGGATCTTCATGCAGAAGAGAGATGTGCAATTAATTTCCTCAGGAATGTTCAGTTTGGCAGCAGCAATTTAGTTCTTCCTTTCCTAGAAGGTCAGCTCTCTTTATCATTGCATTTATTTCATTGTCTTTATTTGCCAGTTCTCATAATGAAGGATGAAGCAGAACTACCACATGCCACGCTCAAGGTCATCTGGTTTGTCTCAGGTGGTTTCCAACTTCTTTCTTAACTCACTCAGTTATGTGCAGAGTTAAAACTTTGCATCTTTAGTCTAGATAAGTGCAGACTACAGGGGGATCTCATTAATATTTACAAATATCTAAATGGTAGGTGTCAGGAGGTTTGGGCATCCCTTTTTTCTTTTGTATCCACTGACAGGGTGATGAAAAGAAGCTGGAACACAGAAAGTTCCATTTAAACATGAGGAAAAACTATTTCAAAGTTGAGGTGAGGGAGCCCTGGCCCAGGCTGCCCAGGGAAGGTGCGGAGGCTCCTGCTCTGCTGTTCTTCAAAACTTGTTCCTGTGTGACCTGATCTAGGTGGCACTTGCTTTGGCAAGGGGGTTGGATCAGATGATCTCTAAAGATCCCTTCCAACCCTCACCATTCTATGATTCTATGATCTTCAGAAAGCCCTTGTCTCATTGAGTTTGTTCTTTACCTAACATCATGTACCTGTTTTGATGTCATCATCAATTAGGAAATATCCTTGCTCTGACATTCAATCTGTGATGACCTATTTGGAGCTTACAAAATACTCTCTTCTAGTCTAAAAACAACCTGAAGCAGTGACTCTGAGACACTGACTCTCTAATCTCAGTGTCTCATTGTATTATAAGCCTAATGAGAACTGTTTAGATGTCAATGTTAACAAACGTGAGCTGTTTGACCAAAAGCATCCCATTCCTCTGTCACCAGAAACTCATGGGCAGAATCCTGCAGGACCTGAGCACTAATGAAAGAACAAAGACGGCCAAAGACAAACAGCAGGAGCAGCTAAATGCTGAAGGGATAGTGTTTGTACTGGCATGCCTGATATTGTAAAGACAACTCTAGGAAATCATGGCTGTGTATTTCTAAACAAGATACATTTCCAGAATTCCAGCATCTTGGCACTCACATCCGAAGCCTCTCATAATCTTGTAATCATACCAAGTGGGTTCAAGCTAAAACATGACAGCTCTGAGCCTCTAATTCTGTTGCATTATCAACAGCATTAGAGCTTCCAAAATGTCACAAATGAATTTATATTCCCAGTAAAACGAGGTAACACAACTGGTGTAACACATCCTATCTTACAAACATAACAACAAAACCCCTAGCAACCTCCCAGTGACAACCAGACCTTTTCAGATCTTGTTTGCAAACTTTTACATACACATTCAAAGAACTTTTTGGCATCCCCACTACTTTCCACTTTGTCTTGTAAAATACTTAAGATACATTTTGTGGGTTCAAAATACCTGGCTCTGAGAGCCCTCAGATTAACATGTGAACTGTAGATTTCATTTCTCTGGTAAACCAATTTTGGCCTGAGAGATTCAGAAAGGTAAAAAGAACACAACTGGACTTTTTGAGATTTTTAAGCCTCACTGCAAAATGTTAAGGTATAAATCATTATTGTGGTCACCTAACAGAACTGCTGATAGAATGGCAGTGACAAGCTTCTCCCCATGAGACAGTCAGTCCTTGGGTAACCCTGTAGCTGTAAATAAAACACTATCTGAACTAAGCACTTCATGCAAACACACAGCGCGGCTCTCCAAATACATGGAAAACAAAACTATGCCATCTCCTTCCACCTACCTTAGTGTCATAAAGACCTGAAAAAGGAAAAAAAAAAAAACACCTCAGAGCAAAAATTCCCACGAATGTTTAAGTTTGAAAGCATAACTTGAAGAGCCATTTCATTTTGAAGACTGTATCACACAAGAATCTCTGCTTCCCTCCTGGTTCCTGGCGTGTATCAGAGAGACACACCACACGGGCCAAGTACAAACCTGGATTTATGGTTCTGCAGCTACAAGGGTCACATTGGCTTTTAAGTCATGAAGACAGAGATAGGGAGTAAGGGCAGCTCTGCAAGCAAACCTAGCCATCAGGAGTCCTGAGGCTGCCAGGATTGCAAATGGCAAGTCACGCAGAAGATCTGCGGGTAGAGCAACAAAACAGGGAGGGCAGAAGAATGAAGGGATCAGGAAGGTCTCTGCCTCCTTCATTTTTCTTCTGCCTTCCCTGCTTCTCCTGCCTGTTACTCTTCAAGAAGCTAGTTTCCCTCTCATCCCTCCTCCCCTGCACAAACCAGGAAACGTTGACTGCAGGAGGGAGCAGATTCCAGTCTATTAGACGGCTGAAATCAAACCGATGCACTTTTGTTCTGCTTCCTAATCATATCTGATTATCCCTCACTTTGATGCTGCTCTAGGGAACTGGTGCACAGAAGTACAGATTTACTAATTATGGGACAAATTCTCCTTCTCAAGAAGTTTCTGTGAAGTCAACAGGATTAATCATCACAGCAGGAGCTCAGACGTATGGGCTCCAAACAAAGGGATGGTGCTTGGATCAGAAAGACAGCAAAACTTCCTCTGCACCCAAAACTCCACCAACACCAGCCCAAAGCATCCATCTTCTCCTCTGAAACAAACTTATGAGGGAGAGAGCAGTATTTTGGAGCTTCACATTCAGCCATCCTTCTGAGCTTTACCTTTCCAACTAACAGCACAGATGCCTCTGGCATGGCCAGTATTTACATTAAACCGACACCACTACCAACACCTATATGTGCTCCCAAACTTGCACCGCCCAAGAGCAGGTGAGGCAAACTGTTTGCAGACTGGTTTAGACTTACCACACAGCCCATTCCTTTCCCAGACAGGGGAGGGTGAAGCATGAGAATGCTGTGAATTCCCCAATGTTTATCTTGCTCAACGAGTTTTATTTAACCGCATCGTTAGGTCACCCTCAAATTCCCCCGAACAATGAGGGGAAAAACCCGCAGAAAAGGGTGTGGCTTCACCAGCAGAAAGAAGGGGCTTTGTTCCCTCCATGCACAGTTCAAAAGATGCACACACTCACACACACAAATGCATCCAAATCAATCCCCATAAACAGAGCTACAGCACAGGGGGAACTGCAGTCTCTGGAAATACTTTTATCACTCCAGCCAGGCTGCAAAGATGCTGGTTAGCACTGCTTGGTGTGAGGCAAACACACTCCCAAAAGCTGCTAGGCTGTTAAAATCTTCACACCATTACCCAGCTGCACCTTTGGTAATACAGAAGGTTTCTTGTCTAAATGACAGTTTCTCTTAAAGTGTGTGGGAGAGGGAGGGGAATAGAGGACTCGCTCCATTCCTTTGCTATGCTGATCTGTAATTTATGGATTAGTCTTGCAATTGTTCTACTGCTACAGCAGTTGCTTGCAAAGGAAACCTCTCCTCTGTGCAGCTATTTAGGTTAAAAAGTAACCTCATTAGATTCCCAATGCTTTGAAGACAAATTTCAGTTGCTTCCCCTACTGGAAACCTTGCCAGCTGAACCTTTCTCCTCCTCTCCCCACACCCCCCCTCCCCGCCTCATGTTCTTTCAAAGCAGCCAGGATCCATCCAATACAGACAAAAATCACCCTGTCTAGAGGAGCTGACTGTTGGCGTGTTTTCAAATACCTCTCCCTTAAACAGCAAGCAGGCTACATCTCAGATTCACTTGTGTATAACATTGTGAGCATTTCTGATGCAGCGTAACCATCAAGGATCTGTTTCCCTTTCCTGTGTGCACAGAGATTTGAGACCTTTGAATTTTCAAAAACATTTGCAACGAGCTTCTAAAATCATTACCCCCCCCTAAACCCTTTACTTCCCCTTTTCCTGGCCTCTTTATTATTTATTTAGTCAGATCAAAGGGCCTTTTCATGAGGCTTGTATGCTGCTGAAGTCATTTCAGATCACAAACAATGGTGGACAAACTCTGAAAATAGCTCCCCATAGGACTGGGAAGGTTCTGAGCAGATTCAAATTCCCCAAAGCTGAGACTCTGTTCCCAAATACAAACTGGTTTCTTCTTGCTCCCCTCAAAACACAACACAACGTGTGCAAACACACACACACACAAAGACCTTACCATTTACTTAGGTAGCAACACCCTCCTGTTGCTCCTTTGATTTTCCTTTTTAGTTTCAAAATGAGGTCAAAATCATTACACCACATCCCACCTGGTCTTGGACACAGATGAGATGGTGAGTAAACAGGTAAAGTAAACCCCTATTTTCAGCTCATCTAAATAAAACTTCAACTTCACCCACACTGCCGCCAGGGTTTGGCTCAAGCCAAATCCAGCTCCTTATCTAGAGGAAACCAGAATGGGCTGACATTTCAAATGATGCAGGAAAATCAGTGAAAGCTAAGCAAGCACGTGTGAAATGAGGCACAGAGCACGCTCCCTTTTGCACTCCTATACTTTGGTCCACCGACAATACAACCTGAAAAACTCCAAGGAAGCTCAGGTGATTGTTACCTGCACCATGCTTGCTTTCATTCACTTTCTCCTTTCCTACAGAGCATTTCGATGCAGTTTAAACCTTAAAAAACCCCTTTTGTCTGGGCAGATGTAATTGAAGAACAGCCTAAGTCTTACAATAAGTAACTGCAAGCTTCTATGCTGAATCCCATCTTTTGTAGCAAACCTATTGTGAGGCTCAGCATTACACTTCCTCGTGCCATAAAAATCAATCTGGCTTCTTTTGGGGTGAAGGGAGGTTTTTTTTTGAGTTGGTTTGTGGGTTTTTTTCCCAAAAGAGTCAGGCCTCTCTAAGTAAGCTACTTAAAGAGGTGATGGTCCATCCACACACAGGCTGTAGCTGAACACAATATGTCATCTCCCATAATAAAGATGAGATGTTTGCTGAAAGAAAACCTGCCACGGGAGTGGGAGCAATGGGCTGAGTTTCATATTGCCTTTCCTTAGGGAGTTTGTTTTAAGATCTTGCTTACCTGACTGACCCATACTCGGGGGGATGTTGATACCTCATCATAGGCCCATCAGATCTTCCCTGCTGGCTCATGCGATGATCACTATAGAAATGCCCCGAGTCTTGAGGTTTGCAGTTCATTGACGGGGTGGACATGTTTTTGTAAGGATACTCTGGAGGAGGCCCTCGCTGCTCCATTCCTTTCATGTTGGGCTGAGAAGGGGGTTGCACCGAGTTCTTGTAGAACTCATTGGAGCCAGAATTTTTATAAAGGTCACTGGACTGCTGAGGAGAAAGAGGAGAGAGGGGGGAGAGAGGCGCGCTGGTGACAGGCGCGTGGGCCTTGACCCCGCTGGTGGCCAAGGACAGCTGCATCAGCCGCTCGCTCAAGGAGCGGACGTGCCCTTGCTTGAGGTCCTTCAGTCCTTCATCCTGGTGGACCTTCCCTGGGCTCACTCGCTGAACCGTGGGCCGCCCTTCAGTCCTCATCTTTTGGTTGGTGACCCCCGTTACATAAAAGGCTGCCCCGACACTGGCGTGCGGCTGGCCCCTGAAATACTGCGACTGGACTTTGGCTTCCTCATAGGTCGGGAGATCCTCGCTGTTCTGAAGTCGTGGGGAAAGCTGCTTCTCCATGATGCTGTTGTCCACCTGTATCTCCTGTCCCTGGGGCTCCTGACGGGCAGCATGAGTCACAAGCTGGTGGTCCTGGGAGTTCAGCCCTTCGTTCTGAGATGCTGGACTCCCGGCGCTGTTGAAAGGGGGGGCATTTCCTGTGGCTTGCTGGTGTAAGGCAAGGAGGTTACGGTTGTCATTTGGGTTTCCGTATCTGAGCTGCTCCTGCAGCAGGCGTTGTAAAACTGTCGTAGCTGCTTGCTCTTCTGAATTCCTCATCTCAAACTGTGGTGCCTTTTGGGTGGAATGTAAAAGCTGCCCTTGACCTAAGGAAAGGAGACACGGTTGTTAGTGCCTGAGTGGATCAAGCAAGAGACATTTAAGAGCAATGGCTTGAAATACAGAAAAAAAAAAAAAAAAAAAAGAAAAGCAGGTTAGATTACCAAAGCTTCCCATAACAATGGGGGTCATTAAGGCCCTTGACCTAAGAAGGACTTGCATGCCAGGGGGCACAGCCTGGGAAGGTGATGAAAGGTGACTTGCAAGTTTATAGGAATATCAAACGCCTGCAAGCTGCTGGGATGCATGCCGAGTACCTCAGACAGACAGGCTGCTTTCAGGCTGAAAGGATGGTTCACAGGATGATGGTAAAAATGCCTAAGACCTGTTTGCTTTACATTTCAGGCTACCAACAATGATACACTCTTCCCACATTAACAAGGAAACAAGGATTAAAGTGTGAAATCAGAAATTTGTCAGTTTTAAGCAAAAAAAAAAAAGAGAAAAAATCGAGGGACCCATTAAGATAGGCTCAAAGGAAGTAAAGAAATCTCTTAGCTCAGATAGTTTAAAGTAATTAATGAATAGCTCATCAGCCAGCAGGTTTTCAGAGTTATGAAATACCCAGAGTGAGATCAGCACCTCGTCTCCCTGCTGCAGAACACACTAGGTACTGGTGCAAGCAAGGATTCTGTAACTTCCTGCTACATAAAGGCAACCAAATCCTCACATATCTAAATATTGTCAGCTGAATGCATGCAAATGCAAGAGGAGGAAAAAGAGCTGTCTGATCTAAGGAACAGAAAAAGACCTCCAAGTGGCAGAAAAAAAACATTGTGTACCACAGAGACACACAAATAGCCAATGTCAAGCACATTTTAAGTACAGATTAAGTCAGTGACCAACATCACAGCAATTACACTCCACTCAGTCTCCCCGTGGAATGAGGAATCTGTCCTGCAATCTCAAACCCACTGGCCTTGCATGAGCTGAAATATCCAAAATTAATGACACCTTTGAGACATTTAACTAAAAGCAGAGATTATTTTGAGCTAGAACAGGACAGAACAGAGAGTATGCATTACTTGCTGGCTAAGCTGTGGATCTGCTTTAACAGCATGTTAGAATTCCATCACTTTGACACCTTTTTTCTGTACAACATCACCTCTCAGCAAAAGGTAACTTGTTCCCAAGGGTTTGCTCCGCGGCAGAACCAGGAGTGGACTGCAGGAGTCGGGAGACCTGATGGAGCCACTTTGTTCTTCATCTCTACAACCACTCAGTTTCCTCCCTCAGGCCACAGAGGAGTCCACCCCCATAACACAGGGAGGCAGACAGAACCCTCCTGATAAGGCTAATGAATGGAAAGTGAAAATCTACCTCATTCCAAGCTGCCTCATCAATCTAGGAATTCAGGCCCTGCTGACTGGCCTGGAAGATGACTCTTCTGAAATCCTCTTTCAAGTGGCACATACCTATTTCCTTCACTTTGACTTCCTTGGTAAGGAGGAGCGGCTCTGCCACATGAAGGGGGAACACACAGCCTTCCTCCCGCAAGTCCAAAATCTCCACTCAGAGATGGCTTCAGGCTCCTCTTCAGTAGGCCAGATCACTTGATACTCTCCTCGCTTCCAAAATAATTCTGAGGAAAGCATTGAAAACATCATTTTAATCAGCAGATGAGACCTTCGAAATAATAAACCTTGGCCCATATTTCACATTTTTCTTTTGTAGCTTCTTGTTTTCTCCCAGAGCCCAACAATTTTGATCCCTTTAGGATGAATGAACTACCCTGTCCCTAGCAATCTACTCCAGCTGCTGCTTTAATCATGACAATTTCTGCTCCAAGATTAAATGTTGCCAAGTAATGCTCCATCCCATCTGTGTCTCTAAGTGAAACAGCGACTAAAACCCGCTAATTCTTTAACTCCATTGTTTTATTTTTTTGCTAAGAACGAAAGCTGCAACACAGATGATGATACCCTGTGCTTATGGCTACTTTTCCAGTGGTGCTGTACATATCAAACCACATCAGCAGAAATCCTTTCATGACAGGTGATAGGGTTAAATGCTTTATGAACTTCAACAAACTGCATCTCAGAAAAGACTGTGAGAACGATCAGTGTATGAATACTGGCTTCACTTTACAGACTAGGAAAGTGAGGGGAAGAAAAAGGACACTGACAAAGTATATGCCAGAAACATATTGCAGAGCACAGCTCTAATTCCCAAAACATTCTTTAATTACATTACTTTTCCCCTTCAGAATTTAAAGCACTAAAGAAACTTTAACCACTGAAGGGAAGAATCATGAGAACGTAGGGAAATGTGTGTTTAGGCTTGTTACTCAAGAAGCAGTTAAATCTACTACTTGAAGGGGTCCTAAAGAGAAAAGGCAAACGATGTGGAACATACCTGTCCACTTGGTATGCTTATAAGTGCAGGCAATTAAAACAGAACTGGTGACATTAAAAATCTCCATTGAGATGTATAATTTGACTTAATTTCCTGGAACGCTGCAAAAACTAAAGTGAGCAGATGTAGCGAAGGAATGCAGACGTGGATACTTCTGTCTCTGTCTCACTATGGCACACATCCACACCCAACAAAACAAAATTGCCTCAGATCTGCAAGTGAAATACTTGAGGTGTCACCGGGGATTTCAAGGCACATGAACAGTATCTAAGCAGGGAACAAGGCTGCGTTGTGTGGTGTGGTACTTCAAGATGGTGGTTGAAAAAAAAAAAAAATCGAATGTCAAATTCTTAACTGGTGACTTAGCTTGAGAGGGATATATTGAAAACAGCTGCCAGCAAATATGCAGTAAAGAACCTTTAAACCAGGCATTAAGATAGCAGATATCTAGAGCAGTTTCTAGCCTCTTCCCCCCCTGCTCCATGTTGCACAACAGAAGTTGAGGATTCCTTGTCCCCCTCACATCAGGATCATCACTGACTCTTTATTTCCCTTTTTTTTATTTCAACAAAGTTCCCCTAAGCAATCCTTTTTATTAGAGCAGAAAAAGGCTTTTATTATGCAATATGATGCTGCCTTTCCACCCAAAGATTTCTTTTGTCTCAACTGGAAAAATCTAAGGGGGGTGGGAGTGTGTTTATTTTTTTTTAATACAAAGATACAGCCCAGCTTGAGATCCTGCCTCTCTGCCTTAGAGATTTTTTTTCTCAACAGACAAATTCAATCTGTGCATGTTTAACTCCTTCCAACGTTCCAGGAACTAATTCTGTATGCAACCATTTCACACACAGGGTTCCACTTCACAGCAGTACAAGCTTGTTCTGCTGATCTGATGGAGGGAGGGCACAGCTCACAGAAAGTATTTGCAGGAACTGAATATTACTAATTTCAGTGTGGATGTAAACTAGTAATCAGCCTGGAAATCCACTACAAAAGGTGGACTGAGATACAATATGAGGATATTCTGGCTATGAAATCCACTTTCTTTAAACACCAACTGTTAGCATTAAGACTCTTTTTTCCAGTTTCATCCCATTATTTTTAATTAACAAAGAGAATCTTTTGCAACTAACTTGGGTGGCAGCATTCCTGGAATCTGCTTTCTGAGTGAGCTGGAAACTTGTGTCAGAACCCACGAGTTAACTTTTCTATGTAACGAAACACAAAAATGAACAGTACAATCGGTCCTGGAGCCCATGTGTTATTTATTTGGACACCAAATTTGTGTCAGGCTCTTCCAACAATTTCAGTTTTCAGTGTGCCAAAGATGGAAATTAGTGAGGTGCATTGGAAAAGTTGCTGTGATAGAGCTGGAAGGAAACTGGAATAGGTTCTGTTTAAACACAGGCGTATCTGGGGGTTCACTCCACTCCCATGACACCTCACCCACAGTTCTGCATCCAGATCTGAGACCCTCAATGTAAGAAGGACATGGAGCCGCTGGAGCAAGTCCAGAGGAGCGTCACAAAGATGATCAGACAGCTGGAGCAACTCTCCTATGCAGGCAGGCCGAGAGTTGGAGTTGTTCAGCTGGAGAAGGCTCCAAGGAGACCTTACAACAGCCTCCGAGCACCTAAAGGGGCCTACAGGAAAGATGGGGAGGCAGTTTTGCAAAGACATGTGGTGATAGGACACAAGGAGATGGCCTAAACTAAAAGAGGGCAGATTTAGATGGGATATTAAGAAGTTCTTCCCTGTGAGGGTGGTGAAGCAATGGCAACAGGTTGTCCAGAGAGGCTGTGGGGCTTCATCCCTTGGAAGTGTTCAGTGGCCATGCTGGACGGGGCTTGGAGCAACCTTGTCTAGTGGAAGATGTCCCTGTCCATAGCAGGGGGTTGGAACAAGATGATCTTTAAGGTCCCTTCCAACCCAAGCTATTCTATAATCCCACAATTAGATCAAACCTGTTACAATGGATAGGGCTGAATTCAGACTACCAACAACTGCACAACACTGTGCTGACTTACGGGTCAGTTGGTGTGCTCTTCGCAATCATAAAGCCTAGAAACACCCTGCTCCTCAAGCAGAAAATTCAGATTTAGACCAATTCTGTTCCAAGGAACCACTACAAAGTACATTTCCCAAGCTGAACCAATTTCATAGCTTGTTCCTGAGCACTGTAGTTCTATCATCACACTACCTTACTCTAACCTCTAGTCTAAAATTATTTATGGTAACTTTATATCTGTATGTTCTTGAGCGAAACATCTATGGCTAGAACCGGCAGGACTAACGAAGGAATTGCAAATAGTGCTGCACATAACCAACCTGAGATCATGAGTGGGCATAAGAGGGGAGGTAACGTAGGTACTATTTAAGGAAGAAAAGACTCATGTTTGCAGGGCACGGTAAAAACTCTGTAGCAGGAGCTTCTGTCTTAAACATCATATAATTATGCACAGGAATCTTGCCAGTCCCTTGTGAGGAAGAAAGATTAATGAAAAATTTTAAATGATAATGCTGCCAGTCAGTAAGGAACCAAAGCAGCACATTTCTGTACAGCATGCAAATATTTTTCGTCATTATAAAAATAAACAAGCTTAGACAAGTGAGCTACTCACCACTGATGAGCAGCTATAATGCTATAGCTCAATTAACCTGCATGAAGCAATAACAACCTCAGAAGCTAAGAGAAGCATCTTTCTTTAGCTTGTGAAACTAAGAGGAATGCAAGAGTCCCTTGTGAGGACAGCCTGTACATACTTGCCCAGAATTACTGCTTAGCCAAGAAGCTAATTAGCTTACACATCAGGTGGGATGGGAACAGGTTCACCATCTCACAAGGGCTGCAGTACAGTTAAGCACTTTCAGTTTTACTACTAAATTTTGTGTCACTCACACACAAAATAATCCAGTGGCAGACTTCAAACCCATGCAGGAAATTTTGCAAAGTAATTCTGTGTTTTTCTTAAAAGCCTTTGCATGTGATGCTGCTTGTCCTGGTTGGCAACAGGTGATGGGATGTTATCAGTTGAATGAAACTTTAAGTTGTTTTTTTTAGGTGTGGAGTTATCTTCAGACATACCTGCACATTGTAATAGAGAAGGCCAACATAAACCAGAGATAGCACAGAAAGGACTAGTTGTGAAGTCCATGGGCAATCACAGGGCCCAGCTCACACTCTGAGTCACTCACTGTTTAGTGGAAATACACCTTTGCTACGTGGCCTACGCAAAACCCAGCAGGCTGACTGCCTGACCTTGCCAAATTCACTTAAGCTCAGGGTCTGTAAGACCACTGGAAACACGGCTACCCTGCACACACACTCACTTTGAAGTGGTTAGAAGCACCAGACTCACAAGGGCGAGGTCCAAAGTTATTTAATAAACAGTGCAGGTTATCAAGGAATGCTCTTTGTTTCATTTCAGTCTTAACTAAGGAGGAGGAAGGGGGAGAGTACACACTAGGATAGTCCTTGAGAAGAAACGATCCCAACATCTGGCGCCAACACCCCAATCTGCGAGGTGGCACACAACATATCCCAGAGTTGTGATAGCACTTCAGCACCTGCTCCTAACCAGAAGTGGTTTTCAGACTCCAACCATAAATACTTCCCCAGCTTTCATTCAACCATCCCATCCCTGGTCCCTGCCTGCCCAGATCTGCTGCCTGTGGCTCAGGTGAGGGTGGCACCGAGCAGGTGCATGGAACAGTGCCAACGTTACTCATCTTCATACCAGAAGGACCGAGTCACCGGGCAAACAAGAAAAACTTCCTTCTTTTAACTAAAAACAAGAACAATGTCACCCAGATGGGTGCAAATAACATGCATACCCATTATATTAGATCATCAGGCAACTCTAGTGAGAGGACACCAGAACACCCCAAGATTGATCATGGCTCTAACAACTCCTCAGGCCAAATCGAGTCTGCCTTCAGCAAGGATCAGACTAATACAGTGCTCCTCAAATGCTCCTGGTATTGGGATTGATTTGGGCACAGAACAGCACAGGAAAGTCTGGCAGGCCTGGATTAAGGGCAGCAAGTCTTGGTCTCTTGGTCTGGGTTGAGATAAGTCAGTCAAGATATCAACTTAGGAAGACCCCCTCTAAATAGCATCTCTAAAGAAAA
This sequence comes from Urocolius indicus, assembly GCA_013401255.1. Classification (NCBI taxonomy): domain Eukaryota; kingdom Metazoa; phylum Chordata; class Aves; order Coliiformes; family Coliidae; genus Urocolius; species Urocolius indicus. The sequence continues at coordinate 392,450 of WBNH01006823.1, read as the reverse complement.
AAACTGAAGAGACCTTACTTGACCTTTGAATTACTGCTCTCTCACTATAAAGCATCAGTTTTTTTTTCCACGGGGAAGTACTTACAATCTTCCCCAACATAATTTAGGTTTTATATTACAAAGGAAAAAAAAAAAAAAAGAGAGAGAGAAGAACAAACATTTCCAGAGCCTGGTATAAATAGGAGTGCTTCATGGCTTTTAAGCATTTTGATAAGAATGAAATGGAATTTCAAGTACCTCCGTAAAATACCAAAAGTCAGAGAGGCAGCAGGATTTATTCTGAATACACTGGTCTAACAGCAAAACCAGCCTAGGTATATTCATCCAGCTGGTTTTACTGGGCATATTTCTATGTGAATACATCCTACTACTTAGTCACACCTAAACTGTTACGCAGCACTACCAAACACTATTCTCACATCTGCAGACAGACAACCCTTCAGTGGCAATTTCTACATACTTAACAAAACCCTAACAGCAGCACAGGAGAACAGAGCTCAGATACTAACTTTGAAAAGGCCAAGATCTCACCTTTTAGATGTCGTCTTGATAAAAGCAGATGAAGCTTACACAGGTTTAGTCATCTCAGGTCTCATTTCAGAGGACTGCCTCCCAGCACAAACTGAGCAAGATTCATCTGCTTCCAGCTTCACAGATTTCCCGTAATTACCCTTGTAGAACCAGGGAACTGTTGTAAACCCAAGCCACAGTTTAAATTCAACTGTAAGTTTTGTTTTGTCTTTAAAGAATGCTCCACTTCTTGCTGCTGCTGGCACTCAGGGCAGCGCCCTGCTTCTGTCGTCAGCAGCCCCTGTCCCACAACTATCCCAAGTATGCCTCAGCACCATTTTCATTGCATTGTGTGGTTTTGCCATTCTTTCACTGATTTAGTCCAGGCCTCTCCTCAGGGCTCTCAGATAATGAAAACCATGTGAGAGTAAAACGTAGTCTTCAAGCACGCAAACCAGTTTCATGTGCATTATCAGAAGGGAGCAAAACATTGACAGTGCATCATTTGTCCCCACCGATAGGATCAGGCTGGTTTAATTGCTCAGGAGATAAAAAAAAGATTAGAATCAGAATCTACATTAAAAATAAAGTCGGAATTCGAGACTAAAAGCTTAAGTCGTGAAAACAATGGAAATGCAATCCCTAAACAGATATGTCTATTTTATGCTACCTTAAGGTAGTTTTTCCCTCATATCTCAGTTGTGACATCTTTAAAAATTGCATCCTAAGCTGACACAAATAAAAACCACAGCTGAAGAAGGGTGTAGAGAAGAAAATAATCACTATGGCCTAACTTTAGCATGGCATTTTCTGGCTTTTTCTAACATTACCACAATTTCAACTATTTTAAGGTCTCACGTGGAAGAGCTCTGCTTTTATCACAAAGCAGCTTGGCTACTTAGTCACGGAACACAGAGAACAAACAGGCATGGCCTCTCCTTTCTTCAAACAGCTGCTCGTTTGCTGGTTGGAGGTTTTGTTCTTTATAAAAAGAAACACAGGTAACTTACCAGTTGTCAGTCAGCCTAACAGAGCTGGCTATGCTAGGGCTCAAGGAAACAAACCTAATGCATGATAGGGACAAGCCAATATCAAGGAAGCATGTCCTTTTTGTCATCTCCAAGGGTGCCACGGGTTAAAAAGATGGATCTGCTTTTTTTAAAAGCAAACCAAAAACAAAGTAAAACCCAGGAGAAGATCCAGACCACCACATTTGTAGAAAGCAAGGATGTTGTAAAAGTGGTTTTGGTGTTGTTCTTTTATCATAACCACCTGGGTTTTTCATGTGAAGCTAGTAAAAACCTTTAATTACTTGTAAGATGATTAATTAAGCCTCACCACCACACTGGGAGGAAGATATTACTAGGTTCATTTTAGCACAGTGATGATTGGCCAAGTACTGGCCTAAGTTTATGTTTTTGTTGCCACAACTATGTCACTCAGGGAACTGATTTCTTTCAACGTAACTATTCCAGCAACCACTCTAAAGCAGATGCAGTTACACTAGGAAATAATTGGGTTTAGGTATATTACTTAGGAAAGCTTGTGTAAACCATACCAGCAAAACTTCTTCCTTGCTAATATAAACTTCATCACTACTAGAAAGATTTTCCATAATAAGTGGTGCAGCAAATATTTTAAGCACAGATCCTGCCTAAATGTTTTTTATCCAGGACGTAAGTAGCCCAGAACTTGTGCAAGCAGAAAGCATGGGAACTTTCTATTTTCTGCAGCTGGAGAAGAGACTGCTGCAAGGTATCCCTAGCTGCTGCAGAAAGGAAAAGTGAAGAGCTATACACAGTCTTGCCCTAATGAAGGAAACGTGCATGCTTGTGTTTTGACGGTGCAGTGTCAGCAGCTGGTAATACACCACAATCTTACGCCGCTTAAGCACGGAGATGGGACAAAATGAACTTCACTGAATGCACAGGAACCACAGATAACACGTTGTTCCTTAAGCACAAATCCAAAATCATCAGCCTTGCCTCAGCTTTCCTTCAGAGCTTCACTAGATGCCAGCGGTGCTTGCAGCAGGAAACGTGCTGAGCTCTCCACTGCCTGAGGAATACGACTGCTTGGGCCTCACTGGGGCTAGGAAACCTGCTACCCTGTCTCCCAAAGTGCTCCCTTGGAGTCCTCTGCCTCTCACGAGCACCGTCTTGGGCCTCAATCTCCATTTCAGCCTTTTTGAGATTGCTCCATGGAAACATCCTTTCCAAACACCACCCGAGCAGTTTGGGATGGGGCCAGTGGTCTCCCATATAAAGTTTTCCTTGCCATCCCTACATCCCCAAATCAGAAATGCCCTGGTAAAACCACTCTTCCCCCACAGATGCTAAGATTTTGTAATTACTTTTTTCAAACAAGATCTGAATGCTCCACCCCTGATCTCAACTGGGCAACAACAAAAGCTGGATTTTTCACATTTCAAATTTGTTTGTACCTAATACCAAACCAGCATTCAGCTGTGACAACTTTGGTAAGCTATGGATTATCAATTCCTTGTGCAGGCTATTTTATGCTGGTTTTATTGTTCCATGTCTCCAGAACCATGGAGGAGGCTTCAGCTTTGTTTCAGGACAATGGGAAAACTAGAAAGAGACATTTTCCCACCCTGTTTTTCCCAAGCCCCACAAGATGAGCTAGTCCTAGTATGAAGCAATTAAATTTCTTTCAGATGAGCACAGAACCACTCAAATTAGACCAGCAGGAAAAGTCCACCAAAGCCTGAAGTGAACAAAGCCACTGAAATGTGGAATTACTTTCCTTGAGGGTTACAGTAAATGATCCTAAGAAATTCAGTAACTCTTAAGAAATGAGTTGTGTAGAGACACAATGCATTTTAAAGTAAACAAACATTAACTGTGATACAACTCTTAGACAAGGTCTTACAAATGCAATTAACTCATTAAAGGCTTAAATCAGTTTAATTCACAGACATTGATACAAGAGAACTGTTGAACACCATCTTGGTCTACGATTAGACACTGCAAGTGCTTTGCTAATGCAAGTAACAGCAAGGCCTTTAAAATACAATTTGATAAGATCTGTTAACTTTTTAGTGGATTAAACAAAGTCTTACGTAAACCTTACATAGCCCAACAGTAGCCATCAAGGAAAATGACCAAGGATCGCTCCAAACTCCCAAAGATTTGCAAATACTTAGTATTTTAACATATAAAAGGTTATTTTAAGCTCAGACACAACCAAACTAGACAACAGTCATTCTGAGGGGATCAGAAAGTAAAAAAGCAACCAATATGAATGGCAGTATTTATCTCTGAAGCCCTTCTGCAGGACTAAGAATGCAGGCTGCGTGCCAGTAAAATATGAGACGATTCAGCTATTAGAAACAGGAGAGAGCACTCAGTCCTGCAGCACCAACCTAGCAATCCGTGAGCTGCTCACAACAAAGCGTGACACATCGAACAGCTACGGTGAAGGATGACCACAACCCCTGATCCCCAGGTGCTAGGGAAGAATCCAAAAAACATTTTTCTTCACTCAAGCTAAGCATCTCACATAACCCATAACCACGACCCTGTAAGATGGGATTTTAAGGCTTTCAAGACTCTGTTTCCACAGGCTTTTTTTTACTTTGCACTCGGCTTTTCATTTTGTTCACAACTTCTCCTTTTCCGTCCTTACGCGTTCCTCATTCACCAACCTCCTGCTTACATCAAAAGTCTGGTTTGCCCTGAATGGCCATTGATAAACAGCTAAGTTTCAAATATATTCTTACTTTAAAAGTTATATCCAAGTATCTAGGCAAACACAAGCTTCATCAACCCTGAAAAACTCCTTTCACTTACAGGCAAATAAAACAAATATTACATTGCATATTTCTATATTAATCTCTCTTAGGAATTCCTTTACAAAGTTGTTTGAGATTTTTTTCTGTCTCGAAGATTTCAAGGCTGCTCTGAAGAGCCAAGTAACGTGCAAGACTTTGATATTTGCTGACTTTAGTTCTCTGTACAGTACACTGTTTCCATACAATCGCAGCACCAGATTGGTTCAAAGCATGAACCAAATACATTTGCAAGAGCTGAAGGTATGGCTGTAGCGTGGAGACCGCAGCATGCAGCTCTTCCTGTGGCCATCACCACATTCCAGAGCTGTTTGGGAATATACTCTCTCCTATCTAAAAAAGTCTAAGAATTGAGAAGCTCCTGCAGCCAAACTGGACTCATAGGGCAGCTCTGTGCCTGTTCTTTCATAAAGACAATTATTTAAAGCCTGTCATGGATGATGGGCACATAGAGAAAATCAGGCACAAGAGGTAGATAGAAGTCTAATCTAGAAAGTAACTACTCATCAGAAAGCAAAGGACTCCTGAAAGCAGAAAGCAGCATGCAGGAATTGGTTGTGGCCCAGATTTCACACAATGGGCTACATGATTTTGACAAATCCTCTAGTGCTTCCTGAAACTTTACAACCCCAGCAACAGGCCACTTGGAACACTTGTATGAAGAATCAAGAGCTCCAAGTCCTCTTTTGTATTTCAGTGCATAGAAGAGGAAAAAAGAAAGCCTTGAACCTATTGCCAATCACCAAGAATGGCTGTTCTCACACTATTACAAACATTCGGTCTCCATGGAAGGGGGATACCTAGCAGCAAGCACTGGCAATCAAGGACATCCGTTCCCACTGTATGTCCATAACAGCAAGGAGAAAAAACTAAGTCCATAAGGCTATTTTGATTAAGAAACCTTTAAGAAGACATCTTCAAAAGTGAGTGTCTGAAAATACCTTGAGACATTGGAATGTGTGACAACAGTTAGATGAGGGAAAACAGGCATCTTACTTTATTCTGAAAGCATTTACACTTCACCTCAAAATGGGAACATCTAATAATCCAAGAGCATCTTGCCAAGAACAAGGTCATAGCTTTAATTCAGAACAGAACATAACACACATCACACTCTGCACCGAACGGAGAATCTTGTAATTTACAGGTGCTCTGAGGCAAGTTTCAGTTTAATACAAACTCTTAAAATGTAAGAACTTTCTTGTATTGGGCTTTGTCTTCCCATTGGGTTACAGCTCTGCAGCTCTTTAAAAGCTGTCGGTAGGAATGAAGCAAGAACTGCAAAACAAGAGTTCAGACCCAAGAGAGGTATGAACAGATACATTCCTTCACAGCTAGAACTATTTATACATTAACATACACTGGGACTGTTGATAATTAAAGGCTTATCTCTGTATATACATGAATATGGTAACAATCTAAACCTTCATCAGATTTTGCTTCACATCAAGAAAATAAAGCCTTCAACGAGCTGAAATTTTATTTCAGCTGTTCATTCACTGTGCTGACCATGAGCCCCAGCTATGGACCCAGACATCCCTGCGCTGGGTGCTACAGGGAACTGAATGGTGCGGCTTGTTCCCTCAAACAAGGACCCAACACCAACACTCCTCCTAGTTTTTATTTTTTTAAAAATGACATTGCACTCAACTGCAGACAAAAGGAAGGGACAGAAGAGGGAGAAGTGTTTTCTTTGAGAACTTGAGTCTTGCATATTCTCAGTTTCACTGTCATGGTTAGAGAGTGGCAGTAAAGCAGGGCAACCTCATTTCTAAATAAACAAAAAGATTGGTCAGCCTGCTGCTGAAAGACAGGATAAAGAGAACAAGAGGACTATTAAATTATCTACACTTCTGGGATTCTTGCTATTCTTTTGCAAAGTGAATGGCTTATGCAAATCAGGATGCATCTGAAATGCATCATTCAAGCCTCCTTGTACAAATATAGTTCTTATTTATCCAGAAAGATGCCCACCAGCTGGCAATGTTTGCATACAATGTTAAACCCAACCTCTAGAGCCCATGCATTATGAGTCATTTTACATTTAAAAACATTAGTTCTCATAGTTCTTCTTGAAGATGGTGTATCCCATGAGAAGAATTACAGTGGAATTCAACAAGAATCCACTACGTTACCATCCTACTTCCTCTAGCACAAAGAACTTACAAGTTTCCTGTTGTAAGGTGGGTTTTTTTCTCCTAATGGTGCTTTGCCTACAGACCATGTTTGGAGAAAGGACAAAAGGCTTTGCACCAATCCCTTCTATATGAATCAAATATTTATGCTATGCCGTCTTCAAGCACTTTCATCTAGTAACCAATGGAATGTGATCTCCTGACCTTAACACTCAAGCACGTCTAAATCAGCTGCCCTTTGAGCTGTATTACAGACTACAGAGGATTTTCATACGTTTGTATGACAGGCATACCAAGATCTTACAGCCCAGTTGTGGCATTCTGGGCTACAAAGCACACATTAGCCCAAAGGACCTCAAGCAGACTTCAGGAAAGAGCAATGCTTTGATTCTCCCACGTTTATGGCACAATCTAGTGGCATGTGTCACCATTTGTAGGTAGAATGATGAACTGTGCTATCAGTGTATTAGCCAGCCATCACTATTTAAATATGGGTCATGCTAACAGTACCCCAATTACGAGGTGCAGGCAGCACTGCAATGCCACGGCCCATTCTGCCTACTCCATGCTGCCCAGCTCCTTCTCTGCCTCCAGCCTCCTCCCCAGGACAGGCAATTCTGCCTGCAAGATGTTGCCAGAAACAGAAAGACAACAGGTTTGGATGAAGAATAAGTTGTCCCCTTCCCTCCTCCTGGAAATCCTACCCTTGCCTCAAGAAAACACTGGAACAAAAACAAATCATCTTGTGTTGTGTTTGTGGCTCCCAGGAATGTTTTAAGGACAGGGGTTATGTTGTAAGTAAGTGTCCTGGAGAGATAAAGAGGAAAACTAAGAGCCCCACATGAACCTGCAACTTCCAACTACAGGACAATATTTTTTTTTCCCAGGGTCAGCTCATGGCTCTACTCTGAGGAGGAGCAGTCACTGAGGTAATCCTGGTGAAAGCCTGATCCAAAGATTGAACAGGATCATGGTCTTCATGGTAAGATTCATGATTCATATCAGCCCTGAAAACCAGTGTGATGCTGCCCATCACTCACAGAGGAGCAGCACAATGCTGCAGGGTAAGCTTGAGAAGATGGTTCTTGCGTTCCCACCCTGCTTTGGCAGAAGGCTCAGTCCTCAGCAAAAGTCAAGGGTAGCAGAAAAAAAGTGAGATAGCAGCCAAAAATCTTTGTCACATCCTCTCCCCCAAGATGGGTCCCAGTCAGTCACCTGTCCGTCCCCTCACAAGGTGCCTGCTGCACTCAGCAGAGCCTGAGGAGCCCTCAGTTCTGGGAGGGTCCATCAGCTCAGAGCACACTGACTCACTCTTCCCCTCGAAGGCAGAAACAGGACACTTTTCTCACTTTCTTTTCCCACAGAAATCCCTCCAGGGAAGAGAGAAGGAAAAAGAGAAGAACAACAAAAAAAGGAACAGGCACAACAGACCGATCTGTGGCATTTCCTGCATCATCTACAGGAAAAACCCACGCAGTGGGGAAGAGTGTGATGTCAAGGCTGGTTTCACCATATAAATAGCCAGATCCTCCTGCCAGGAGCTGTTGTGTGTTTCCACAGGGAACAATATAATCCTCCCTGCAAAGAAGAGTCCTACGAGCAGCCACACAAAATTCCACAGGTCTTTCCATTGCACAAAAGGCTGGTAGGGATGAAACTCTGGCCACGGGGAAAGCGGGTGTATGGGTACAGAGCTGGGGGAGAAGGAAAGTCAGGAATTCAGAGAGGCCTGATTGCTTGTAAAACAGCACACATCCAGCACTTGGCCCCCAAGGAAAGGACTACGCTACAAAATATGTTTCCCTGCACAGAGACTGGGCCTCCATCCAGTTACGATGTGCACATGTCCCTGCTGCATTCTCAGGCTTACTTTAAAAATAATAAGAAGAAATCTCAAAACCAAGGCACCATATCCTCACAGTCCCTCGGTACGGTGCCAAGCACACTCCTAGCCACGTTCAGTAATCTGTTATGGCACGTTAATTACGGGTTCAACACTTTTACACCTTGTGACACAGCAGTAAAGCACTTCAGACAAATTGCAGAGCGAAACAAGAAAACTCAAGCTGATGTGGAAGTCCCGTTTGCACGCACGCATACGTGAAGGCACACGCATGCTTCTCTGTGAGGCATGACGAGCAAAGACAACCTCAACACGTGGATTACAAGCACAATGACTGCGATTATATTCTTGAAAGAGCACAAGAAATGCATCTGCTTTGAAACACAGCCTGACACAAACCCACTTCAGCGACCTCCACTGAACTTTACCCAATTACACACAAGTACATCACTATTCATTTTGGCTATTTACTTCCAGTGGTGAAATCAGTGGATGAGAAGCAATCTTTACAGGAGAGAGAGAGCAATGGGCAAAAGCTGACAGAGGAAAGAGCCAGTCTAACTCCAAGGTTCAGGCTGCAAGAATGAATGCCGAGTCCCTTGCGCCATGAGCACGTCTCTTACCTACTGATCTGCTGAAGACAAAAGGCTTTTCTTCTTTTCAGAAACTGGACACTTGCAGCTCGTTGGGTCAGTGACACAAAGCTTCCCTGCTGCCAAAGGTATTTTTTTTCCCCTCGGGTTTTTGTTGTTGTTGTTTGGTTGGGTTTTTTTACCCCAGAGAGTAAAGGGCAGAACAGTGGATTCGGCAGGGGCAAAGGGTGGAATTCGAGACTCAACAGGCGAACTGCAGAGCCCTCTCCGAAAGATGCTGTATTTCAAGGCGCTTTCATTTGCAAATCCGTCTTCATCCTCGGTGTCAATAAAACTGGAGGGAGGAGGAAGTAAACTTTTTTAACTGCAAAACCAAACCGGACTCCACAGAAAGGGGAACGTGGTAGGAACGCGACTCGTGGCTCGACTTTTTTCTTTTATTAAAAATAAATATAACTTTCAGACAGGCAATCAAGACAGACAGGTAAAAATCTGGTATCGTCAGACGGGACCTGCCCGCGGTCCTTGGGAGGAGGATAGCGGTCTGTCCAGAACGGCACAACAAACAAGAAGGGCAAGCGTCTGTCCCGGCGGAAGCTCCGCTGTCAGTGGCAATGCCGCCCGGGACGCTCGCAGCGCCCGCGGCCCCGGCAGGGAAGGGCAGCCCGCAGCATCGCGCCCGAGGGACGCCGCTCTCGTCCGCTCCGCGGTTACCTGTGCGCGGCGCGGCGCGGCGAAGCGAGCACGGAGGAGCCGCGGGGCCGGACGCGGGGCTTGGGGGGGCGGCGGCGTCCCGCCGGGCACACGCTCCCCGCGGCGGCGGGCTCACGGCTCG
>WBNH01006823.1:326374-382681 GCA_013401255.1 Urocolius indicus | reverse complement strand
GCCGGCGGGGGGCGCGGCCCGGCCCGGCCCCGGCCGCTGCCCCTCCGCGTGCCTGCCCCGCTCGGCCCGGCGGCTGCGCACCGTGGGGGCTGGGAGGACTTGGTAACGATGAGCCGCTGGGCCACCTGCAGAGGAGTTCGCAGGAGGTTGGCCCCGAGGCCTCAGAACCATTCCACGCAGTCCGTGGAGCTAAGTGGGCTCATCCCGATGAACACCAGCCAAGGATCTGAGTCACCCCGTTTTTGCTGGCCAAATGCTGAAAATAATTGAAAGCGTGGCAAGACTTGATCCCGACTGCCTGCATGTAAGCAGGGTATTAAAGCAGCTCCCCGTGGGTAATGTTCTGCTTTAAACCGTGCATCACGTAGTCTTGCAAGGCTCGGTCAGTCACAGCAGTAAACATCCACGGACCTCTCCCACCCTGCGGCAGACAGATCTAATGGCTGGCATGTAAAGAGCAGACAGAAGAGACTTTAGTGTCTTCCCTGAATGCAATGACAATTTCATCACCCATCGTATTTCATCTCTTTGCCAAGTGATAACAGACAAAAGCCACGTTCAGAGGTGGCTGTTGCTGAAGGTCGTGTCTGTAGGACTTGAACTTTAAAAACTGTTTGGCTTTAAAAGTGTAACAACCTTTAGAAAAAAGCACGTCTCCACATTTGACAAAGACCAGTAGAAGGATCTCAAAATGTTGATTAAAAAAAAACTAGGCTTAAGCGAGTGTCTCTGTGTTGGAAGATCAATAGCACTCGGTAAGGAACATAACGGAGCCACTTCTGCAGCGGTACTGACATCTGCATCAGAGACAAAGCCCTGGCTGGGAAATGGGGTAAACAGCTCTAACTTCTCCCAGGCTGATGCCTGTGATCGTGGCAAATCCCCAGCCTAAACAAGGCCCCAGATGACAACCAGTCTTCCAATAGGGACCTATCTGTGTACAAACAAGGGTACCTTGCCTTTCTAACAATCAGCCTCCTCCTCTGGCTTTTGCATACCATGCACTCAAACATTCCCCCTTTGTCGTCACTCAACAGCTTCTATTTGTCTCCTGGCCAGTAACTTGTCATTTCAAGAAAGAGCAAAACAGAAAACGAGAGAAGCTGTTACAGTGTGCCCACAGTTGATTTCATACACTCCAGCCCGACCAGAAGTACTAAACGTGCAAACACTACATGTGCCACACATCCCATCATCCTTGCACTGTGAAACCTGGCATACCAGAGTTCCTTAGGACTCTTCATCTGAGCAGAGAACACGATTCTGCCAATTACCATCTAATTGCTCTAAGCATACAAATCCTTTCCAACATTCCCAACTCTTCACATTGAAAAGAAAGATCTGGAAAAAAAAAACCAATAAACCAGGATGTCAAATTTCAGAAATCCCAAATGCAACATACATAAACACCTATTTCCTTCCCTTGTAACTCGACACTCAACCATTGGTATATCAGTACAAATATCAGTATAAACAGGTGTAGACCGTTCAGGAACACCCCAGAACCTTGCAGGCTGCAAATGCAAAAGACAACACAGAAGCAGCTAAGGAAGCCCATATTTGCTAGGTGCCATGGGGTAGCATTGTGAGGGAAATGCCTTAGCTACAGTGAGTTCAAGAAGTATAAACTATGCTTCCATCACACATTCTGGCTCCCTCCCAGCATGCTAAAAGAAAATAGCAGCGAGTAAAGAGAGAAAGTAGAGTCATGGGGAAAGTAAAAATATTGCTTAATGCAGCCCTGAAAAAGCAACTAGCCTTGCCCCAGGCATGTTCACCTCAGCTCCTCTGCTGCTGTTCGCTCTACAGAGCACTAGCGCTGCTCCTGTTTAACCCACAGCACCGGAGATAACAGCTTAATCGGAACTGGAGAAGAACAAAGCCACATGAAATCCACATTCTCTTCCTTAAAATATTCTCCCCCTGCATCCTCCCCGCAGCCGGCTCCCCGCCCAGCCCAGTCCCCAGGAGCTCCAGCACACATCTGAACGTCTGCCAGTGAAGGAAGCGAGCAGTTTCCATACACACATCACGCCACAATGTGGGAATTCAGGAAACAGCACAAGAAAAGGGTTCCTAATAACTGTTCCAGCGTAGCCGGGCCAATTTATGCAATCACACAAAGGTCATGGGAGATGTGTTAAAAAGCACAAAGATAAACGCCACAGCGGCATCTGGTTCAAAGGGGGAAGATCAATCTTGGGTTTACCAAGTGTTTGGACGACCTGGAATTGCTCCACCTACAATTTTTTTTTTAAGAGGTTGTCCTTCACATTCTTTAAAATTCCTCCATCTTAAAGTTCCTCCCTCCAGGAACCGCTGTAACTCGGCTGTCCTTTGTCCACAGCAGCTGGAGCTCAGGAAGCTGCTGATATTATCCCTCACGTACAGAGAGAAATCACCGCTCAGTGCTGCGGCCATTCACTGCGGCTGAGAGGGGTGTCAATTCATTTCTGTACATCTCTGATCTCAGGCCAGTTTAACAGAGCTTTTCATTCTTACACATAAAACCCGACTGTTAACAGTGCTCAGAAGTGCCATTTAAGCCCCTGGGACCAGAGAGTACATCCCCCGTTACTATTGAAGCAGGGGGGTTCTGTGTGGAGTCTGTAAATATGCTGTTGGGTGAAATAATGGCACTACAGTAAACAAACAGTAACAAAAGCAACAGTAAAAAAAGAGTAAGAGGGGGAGCTGAGGCCAAGTTGACTAGGTGAGCAGGACCAAGGAACTGGTAATGCTGAGAAGGGAGACTGCTTTCTCTTTCTTGCCCTAAAAATCAGTTTGACAGATATATTCACTGAAGCAAAGGAACAAATGAACAAATCCATGAGGGCATACAGGTCAAAACCAGAGCAGAAGACCTCAAAACCCTAAGAATCACAAGAAATGTCTAAAGAAGATACCAAGGTACAAGAGGGTTTAGTGGTTTGTCCAAAGTCCTGCTGTGAATTCACACTAGACTTGGAGGATCTCCAAGAGTGACAGGCCACAGGTCTTGCCTCGCTGCCTGCACATACAGTGAACTTGGATGTGCAGCATTGCAGTATTTGCTGCCGTTTTACCACCTGGATGGCACCCAGGGCTTTCAGGGTGGTCATGGCCACTTTAAAGTTGCACTGTATCGAGCCCTGAGCTGTAACAAACCCTGACAGGTTCCCTCAGGTCCTGCCATTGGGTATATCTGGAAGACCAGACATGATTTCTGAAGAGAAACAAAATCAATCTGACCGACGTGAGACTGAGGCATAAATTATATGCAAAACCAGTTACCATTGACCAACAGAAGATAATGACAGGTACAAGTTTATTATTCTCCCAATTCTGTATAGTGAAATTTTCACGACCATGTAACTTCTGAGAGGGATGTAAGGGATGCAAAGACTTTTGCATCATGTCCTGTCCATATTGTGATTTACACTGTACAATGGCTCCTACACATCCAAGGGTTTGTATGCAACCTCGTGGGAAGGTTTTTAAAAGTATGTCAGTCTGGATGGTACCTCTAAAGGAGTGTAACTCAAGTTCAGCTCGTTCCTTGGCTGAAGAAAGGGCCTCCACAGGAAAGGGGAGGAAAGGAGCAGGTTACCACAGTGAAACGCAGTATAGAGGTCAGCAGCGATGTGTCACCATCAGTTGATTGATCGGGTACCACCTGTAAAGGGAATTATTCTAACTGCTGAACCTTGGCCCCTTTTTATGTAGCATTTCAGAAGAAAGCTGCACAACCAGAAGAGTAATAAACAACTGCCAACTCTGGAAAAGCAAATGAAATGTTTCAGCTTAGCTCTAAACGCATTCACACCCCAGACCCTTAGACTGAAACGTAGTTTTGATGAAATAAGTACAGCAGGGTTAGTCTAGACAAAGGGATTTCCTTACAGGACACCACAGCACAGCCTGTAAAGCTTTTAACTGGTGTCTATTGTATGTTAACAACTTTGATGTATAGAAGTTGACCATGTCCCTCATTTCTCTGCACTCTTGCCTCTAGTGATTGTCTAAAAAGAGAGATCTCTTCAAAATATGCTGCAATGATTTTGTCACAATTTTGAATCTGAAAAAGATTCCCCCAACTTCCAATAAATTTGGGTCAAAATGAACTGTAAGAGTAAGGCATGGAGGTCCCACACTTCAGCACAGTCTTTGTTTGCTCTCGATGACTAAAGATTGTATGAAACCCCAAGACAGCGAGATACACAGCAGGTTCTGCAGCAAAAAAACAGACTTGGTAACTCTGGTATTTCAGTGACCAGAAAGATGAAGAGGGAAAAACATGACTGGTTTGAAACCAAAAAGCAGACGTGGAACTCAGAAACTAGAAGGTCCAGTCTTTGGCTGGAAGCACCTTCCATTGCCTGGGAAGGTTAGAAGTATGGTCTCAGCAAAACAATGAGCAACACAGACACGACAGAGCTCTACTAACTGTAGGAGCAGGAACATCTTCACCCACTACACAGAAGCTGTATTGAACAGTAAATAGTTTCTTTCCAACATGAAATTAAAGAAGAGAAATGAAAGGAGAAATAATGTTATGTATAAAAAAAAAAAGGACAAATAGATGAAATTCTGTTAAATAATTGCTGCAAAAAGTGACAATTATTCTTCTAAGCAGCCAGCTGTGCTCCCTAAACCATCTTTCTCCTGTAGTAAATCACAGAAAGATTGATAACTAGAGACAGAAAGATATCGAGTTACAGACAATTGATTAACATTTCATTTTAAAATAAATGAAAAACTAAAAACAGAATAACAGAACAAAATCTGATTGGATTTTACAATCACTTTTTGCTGCCACGTCCTGGAAGAGCACCAGCACTCTCTGCTGGTGATCTTTGCTCAGTCGTTATCTAGGGGAAAAATGAGGAATGCAAATGCATTGTATGCTCTTCACATGGAATTCCATTTTTTTGTTTAAATGGTTGATTAATTAGATCCCTTATCAATTTAGCAAACAGCAACCCTAGGAGTTGCTAGCTGTACTTTTGGAAGCAACACATTCATTACTAAGAAGTTATTTACTAGTGGGCAATCACCATTCACCGGAATAAATTTCACTGTCACAAAGAAACATCGGATGTTAAATGCTTCTCCCTGCAGAAAGCACTTCTGTTGTGCTGCAGCACAAAGACAAGTCGCTGTGAGAAGTTCCCATGATGCCCAGTCCCTTGGCTCCACCCTGACTTTCCATCAGTTTTACAGCTATGCCAAGAAAAACAGCTCTTCTTTAAAAAGTCCTAATGTAGCACCGACATCTTCGCCGACGGTAGTCGGAGTGGAAATGCTACTGTGTTTGAATCCAAGCAAACCTGTTCCCAGCTCTGTCTCTGTTCCACCCTTGCCAGGAAGCTGAAAAAGCTTTGACTCCCTTTCGCCAGCACCCACCCAAGTCTTGCCCACGCCCCTCCTGGATTATTTACTGCATCTAAGCCAGAGACTGCACAGGGACAAACAGATCAGGAGCAAAAATAATAAACCCAAAGCCAAGTACCTAAATGACAGCTGTCTCAGCTTCCAAACTATGCACAGAGCAGGCATCAGTAAGTAGGGTTACAGACTGGCAAATTGAATCCATGTGCAGCTCATGAAAGTGTGGGAAACAAAAGAGACAATGTTAAGGACAGAGTATTCATTAGCATAGGGCTCAAGTTTCTTGGCTTTTGCTGGTTGGTTTCCCAATGGCCATTTTTTGAGGTAGCTTTTTGTTCTTTAGTTTTGCACATAGTCCTGGAAAGACATTGTCCTCTTTCTTAGCTAACGAACTAAAGCTCAGTACGTGCTGAACTGCTTACAATAATTTGTCTTTTTAATTCCCTGGGGGCAAAGAAGGAGAACAATGACAGGGATAAGGTTCTTCTACTGGACTATACAGTGAGCTTTGGATTAGAGCTTTATATGACATATCTGATCTGATGACCTCAGACACCATCAGAAATACTCATACATGCTGTGGGATTAAACATAGAGAGAAATCCAATGGGGCTGTTTTGAAAGTACATGAGATTTCATACCTACCAACTGGAGTCCAACCAACTGGCAAAGCCATTAGTGAGACTAGCTGCCTGGTTCTGAGATCTGCATTGCTGGGCTGGACCTGTCACCCATCCCTTCAACACCTGCAAGGTACGCAGCAACTTGGGACATGAGGATACCTGCAAAGGACTTGGGATGCTGAAGAAATTCAGCTCACAGCAGCAATATTAGGTTGGAGAAAGGGAGCCCAGTCATCACAGAGAGAGACCTGGGATCTCCAGTTTTTTTCTACACAAGGAGCACAGTCAACCCTCATTTCGGCTGGAGCACGCAGCCACTGCTGAATGAAATGATGTGGGAGGGTGAGTGAGGGCCTGCTGCTCCCAAAGCTCTGCAGCAGGTCTAGAACCCTCCATCATGTGGGAGACACCCAGAGCAAGACTGCAAAGCCCCAAGTGCTGAGGGCCAATATTTTCAAGGCAACTCCATATGTAGCAGAACATAAATAGCACCTTAGGATCTGCTCCATCAGGTCCTTATGGGTCAGTCAAGCCTTGAAAGTCTGACCTTTGCTTCTTCAGAAACATCTGAGTTTAGGCCCTTAGAGGGGAACCGATTTGCTGCTCAATCAAGAAAAAGCAGCAATTAGGATGGAGTTCTGAAAAAAGCAGTTAAAACAGCAGGTCAGAAAATGAAACCCAGGGTCTCTCTCAATGTTTCAGTCAGTAGCTATCTGTATATTAAGTGTAGCAAGTCATTTTACTTTGACCACTTTATGAGTAAAAAATAGGAAGAACAACTGCTGAAACAGAGAAACAGCTTAAGAGCCCTAAAAGGAATGAACACAGTAAAAAGAAGTGAGTTTTAACACAGTCAAAGCCAGAAAGAATTGTTCTAATGCATTCTGCTCCTGACAAATCTCTGCTTCAGAAGAGCTTTACATCTGCAGAGGATCCCAAGCAACTTTTGAAGCATTCAGGGATCACTGACACTCAGCCGAGCGGGACGGTGACAGCCAAATGCCAAGCACAGCACTTTGAAACACTGCATGAGGAACAGAGGTTCCTGCCCAAAGGATTTGAGCAAGTTTTCCATTGCACAACAGGACAAAAGGTTTCAGACCTGAAGTTTTCTGTTTTGCAAGAAGGTTAATATTTTGGACATGACAGGACCCAGCAAGAGATCACTGCCCTACAAAGAATGAGAAGATGCTGAAAGCCTTGAGAACCTGAGGAATAATGGGAAATTAACATGATTGCTTTTAAAACATACTAACTATACGTGCTAGACTGCTCTTAAATATTCTCTTCCCACATTTGTACCCACACCTTTACCTTGGTACCATAAGAATTCCGTATTCAGCTTTGTCCCTTGATCATTAATGCAGACTCCTAAGCTTCAGACTTCAAAGACACGCACGCGTAAGAGTCACAGGCACAGGACTGGAACAGCGTCAAAACCTCCCTGTGCAGGAACCTCAGTCTTCTGTTTGACTTCACTGTACAAATATCTCATTCTATCAAGGCTAGGAAATGCAATGATTTATGTAGAGTTTCCCACAGATTAAGTTAATAAGGGAACCCAACGGTGCCTCATCGCCTTCCGCCTTCCAAACACTGGTAAATGAAAGGAAACGGGAATGTCTCCTGGGGTAAGGGAAAGACGTGAGCGCTCTACAAATGTGCAAGGGAAGAAAGCAAAGGCTTCATTCATTGTATGGGTATGCACTTCTCCAGGAACCCTCTTCCCTTCTCCTCCCTCCCAGAGGTGGCACAGGATAATGTTGTTAGGGCAACGTGGGTCAACTGCAAAGCCTCACCCATGCCACATTAATTGTCACCTAGAACTGTGGTGGTTTAGTTTGCTTTTTCTTTTCTACTTTCTCTTCAACAGTCCCTCCCCCCTTGCCTCCCTCCTTTGTCTCTCCCTCCCTCTGATGCTCAAAACGTCTGCACTCCTTGTTTCCTTTCCTTTGTAGGTTCCCTTTTGCCACGTGTAACACATTTCCAGTACCATCAGCATTACTCGGAGTTGCAGTTGTGCCTTACGAGTCAAAGCTTCCAGCATACAAAACTGAATTACAGTTTAACACAATACAACTGATGAAATTACAGCACATACAGGTCAAGACGTGGGTCTCTCCGAGATCCTGGGGAACTTATTTTAACGTCCCTTGCAATCAACATCCCTTTGAGTTACATTTGAGAATGACAGCGCTATTCTCTGGCCAAGATTAAGTCTCTCCACGGGACAGTCAGAAAGGCTGCTGGGTATCTTCCACCTTCAGTTGTGGCTGTTCATGTATTGCCAACTTTTGAAGAAATTACACCAAACTAGCACAGGAGCAGCTTCTTTGGCAGTAAGAAAGCTGCTATAGGTCATCAGATTTAGGCCTTCTCATCAACAAGATGGTCCACTCTTGCTCTGAGCTAAGTTAGACATTAAAACGGTAAAGTGTGAGAAGCTGTTGAAGACACACATGCTCCAAAGTGCTTTCCTCAGCCTTATGATCCCTCATAAAACACTGGGCTACGGTGACAGTACTGATGGTAGGAGAGTTATGGAGCACCGATTTACTGGCTGAGAAGGTGAACTCTAAAGCCCAACTCAGGAATTCCTCTGCCTAATGAGAACGTCGCAATTAGGTCATCGCCAAACGCTGCCTTAACCACAGACCTGAGCAAAAACGTTCCCACACAACCAGTAACAAGTGGCAGCAGGTATTTGGAATGAGAACAAGGGTTTCATCCACGTAGCCCTACTGCTGAATTCTGTCGATAAACAGCGGTCCCCAGAGAGTCCGTTTCCAGGGCAGACGTGCAGGTGTCAGGACGCACAGACCAAGGTTGGCACCAGCAATTTAGAGCCTCAACTCCCAAACATGAAAGTGCATGTCCAACTTTGATGCCATTTGACAAAGTGTTCAGAGCAAGTTTTGGGGTCAGAATTCTATTTAGGTCACGTATGAACTGGATTTGGGCCACAACCTTCTTTGTACTTTCTGGACTCCAGTTAGAGCAATGCTTCTAATTCCCAATAATTACTTCTGCTAAAAAGGATCAGTTCCATGCCTGACCTTGCCCAGTTCAGGCAAGCCTCCCAACACAAGCTCTTTCCTCAAATGACAAGACTCGAAGAGGAGAACTCTCTCCAGATTGCTTTTGGTCACTGAAACTCCTGCTCTGGCAGGGGGGCCTGGACTAGATGATCCTTTGAGGTCCCTTCCAACCCTTAAGATTGTGTGTTTCTGTGACTTTCTCCCTCCCTTAGGTCCCGCACAGACACACGGAGGTACCTGCTGCTGGGGCAGACAGGTCAGGAGATTGAAGATTTGTGGGTTAATGAGATGCTGCTCTCATCAGGGAGATTAGGTTGTAAGGCTATGCCTTTGAAAACTGGCTTCTTCAGAATGGCACTTTGGTTTATGACTGGGGATTTCTTTTAATTAGATTGTACTTTTAATTATTTATGACCTATATTATCTGCAGAAGCTGCCCAAAACCTAAGCCTTAATAAGGATAATCGTGTTTTTACCTCTTTGTAAAGCACCTTGAGCCCTACTGATGAGAAAGGCTAGGACAGGATTAGATGCTTAATGAAAAATATTGATTAAAAAGTGGAATAAAAATGAAAAGTGAGCTAAAATGGAATTTGCTATTTTATGCTGCATTAGGGCTGATTTGAGGACCATTTATCAGAGGTGATGCTCTCAAAACTTTAACCTGAAAATTGAATTAATGTGTTCTTTATGAGAATCTCACAATGAGAGATTTCAGACGAAGATGCCAAGGGCTAGAGCCAGGGCCTAAATGTCACGAGGAGTCAGAACACCTCCCCAGAGCCCACGCTACAGACGTGCTGGGCTATCGTACACGCTGGCGATCCAGTCAGTCCGCGGCTATGCACAGCATCAACCAAAAGCAACGGGTGCTTAAGATCATCCAAGTTCCTGTGTCCACCACAGCTCCTCCACACTACAGGTTTGTCCCTCCAGCCCTCGCCTTCCTCAAAAATTAACCTGGAACTGAGACAGACGGTATTTGTGCTCCTGCTTCAACCGTGTTGTGAATGTCATGGACCTACCTGAACCGGTCTGCTAATGAAAAGCATAATCTTTCAGCCTGAGGGCAGACCATGAAGCAGTGGTGGGATGGCTGAACTCAGAGCCCCGAGGGGCTGCTGGGATCCCCCCTCTCTACCAGGCAAGGATACCAACACAAAGCTTTTAATTCTCTGGGAATTATCACCCTCACACCTGCACTTTTTTCTCTCGGCACATCAAAGCTGGAGGATCTGGAGTCACTTCTGTTTAATTCAGAGTTTGGGCTGAGGCAGATCAACTCCTGCGGGTGTTTGGGGCTGGCAGGGTCAGGGACTGTGGAGGGAAGAGGCGTGTGGCACAGGCACCATCTCCCGCAGCTCTGGCAGGAGGGGCAGAGGCCCTGGACCTCCTCTGTAGGGCTGCTGGTAGCAAAACAGCTCCTTGCATTGCCGGGACTCGAAAGCAGACCTAGGAAGGGACAGGTCGGCTCTGCTCTCTCCTTGCACCAACTCCTCCGTCCCCGCTACCACACACATCAAACAGTTCCCGTTGCGAGCCCTCACGGCTTCATCACATCCCCACGACGAGACTTTCCCGGCACTGTGCCTGCAGTGAGCCCCCCCAGCACCGCCTGCCTCGCCCGGGAAAGGACAGTGTCCCCATGAGGGCAGTGCCCCGGCGGAGCCGCGGGGGCGCTGCGGGCGGTGCGGGCGGTGCGGGCGGTGGCAGCGCGTGGTGCGGGCAGGCGCTCCCCTGCGGCGGGGCCCCCGCAGCCGTCAGGCGCCAGCCCGCGCCCCCCGCTCCCCGCTGCACCTGCCCCCGAGCCCGGCATCCCCGGGCAGGGCGGCCGCGGAGCCCCTGTTCGTCGCCGGGAGCCGGCGGGGAAGCCGGCAGCCG
Organism: Urocolius indicus; assembly: GCA_013401255.1. Taxonomy (NCBI): domain Eukaryota; kingdom Metazoa; phylum Chordata; class Aves; order Coliiformes; family Coliidae; genus Urocolius; species Urocolius indicus. The sequence continues at coordinate 371,769 of WBNH01006823.1, read as the reverse complement.
CGCTCCCNGCCCCCCCAGCACCGCCTGCCTCGCCCGGGAAAGGACAGTGTCCCCATGAGGGCAGTGCCCCGGCGGAGCCGCGGGGGCGCTGCGGGCGGTGCGGGCGGTGCGGGCGGTGGCAGCGCGTGGTGCGGGCAGGCGNCCAACACACACACACACCCACACACACACACACACACACACCCCCACCCCGGCTCCTTACCCCGCGGGCGCCTGCCCCAGCGGCCGCCCGCTCATCCATCTTGCTCCTCTTCGCCGCGAGGTGACAAAGCCGGCATGGCAACGAAGAGGCACCGAGGAGCTCTGGGAAGTGCCTACCCCAGCTTCAGTTATTAACTTTCACCCAGGCGGCTGCAACTACGGCACCCGGCATCCCCCGCTGGGCCGGCGGCTGCAAAGGCGGCCGGGAACTGTAGTCCCGCTGCCCGCCCCCGCCGCAGGGCTGCGCGGCCCCGGGGGCGGCGGGGACGCGGGGACGGAGCTGCTGCCGCCGCTGCTCTCGGTGCCGTGGCGGCTCCACGCCTCGGTCGGGGGAAGAGAGCTGGCCCGGACGTTCGGTCCGTAGAGGCAGAACCTGTCTAGCAGGCCCGGGACGTAAAAGTGCGCTGTCGGGAACGCCGTGTGAGCAGCAGGCGGCAAGGGGGACGCGCTGAGAAAGAAGGGACAGAGGTGTTTGATCCTTCCCTCTGAGAGAAGGGGCTGCGTCCCCCCACCCCTGACACGGCCTCGGTCACAAAATGGCCGCTGCCCACGGCGGTGCCCTCCTTGCAGAGCCAGAGCCAAAGCACGAGTGTTGGTGTTTGTGCAGCCACGAAGGGACATTTCCCACAGCTGCCTTCCTGCCCGGCCACACCTGCAAGTATTAAAGATGTTCTGGGCCCCCTCTGCCACATCAGGGCCAATGTCGCAGCACGTGGCTGCTGAGTCACCAGAGCTACACGCTGACTGCCATTTTGGCAATTAATTTCTTCAAATATCCTCGATTTCACATTTTACAACATTGAAACAGTTTTTTTTCTGCCTCTTGCAGTGAACAGGAGATCGTACAGGCAGACACCAGTACGAAAGCCCTCGTATTTCAGCCTAAGAGGAGCTTGTTTTCTTGAAAACAAAGTCTGTCATGTCCCATTTTTTCATAACCTCTACCATGAGGATTTAAACTCTTCCATTTTTATTTCACCTGGTAAAATAATCACCACACTCAATCTCTTACATTCAACACATCCTGAGCTTTCTGTCAGCTTTTGTCATCCAGTGTCTACTCCACAATGTTTCTGACTAGCAACATCCCTTGCCCCAAAAGCACCCCCAACAAAAACAATGAAAACATTAAAAGAAGGACTACTGTCAAAGATTCATGTCTAGAAAAGCTGTCAGAACACATGCCAAACTAATGTAGGAAAACCAGTGTGGCTCCAGAGGATGCAAAATTCAGTGAGAGAAGGAACCTCCAAGAACATTTTATCACTGCAATATCCAGGTGCTAAAAACCATTAATAGGTAAAGCTTAAGAAAACATCTGGAAACTCTGTCACTCGAGTAATCAGCTGCTAGTCATCATGTTTACAGCTCCTGCAGTCTCCTGTTGAGATGTTTCATCCATTTCTCTGTACACCCCGTAGGGCTGAATCTCTCTCTGGCCTTGCTGTACAAGGTTTGCTGTGTTGTGCACACAGACCTGAACATTGCATTAGTTAGAACAAGCCATTTGGAAACAAAAGGACCTTGCATAGATGTGAGCAGCAAGCATCTGCAATCAGGTGGAAAAATGCTTTTAAGCACAGACATCTGTGTTCACAGAGCACAACCACTCCTTGCCGTATTTGATTGCAGATAGCTTTCGTTTGGCGCTTTCAATGGAGCGGGGGAAAAAACCACAGCAGAGGTAGCAGCTACACACCAACCTTTCACTGTAACCACCAAGGAATGGACTATGGAGGGAAAATCTGTTATTGCTCCGTGGGAATCCAGCTACAAAGGGCAGAAAAGTGACACTGAAACGGGCTGTGCTGTCACGGGCTTGCCAGAGCCAGACAAGAACGATCCGTTGTAAAACACGGTGGAACGGTTGTTGTTGTAGCACTGGATTTTCAGAACCCAGTGTCTTTTTCTTGGTGGTTGACAAGCTCTCTCCTTTCTTTGCCATGGCAGAGGTCTGCACCCCTGCCTGGGACACAAGAGCAACAGCGAGAAAGCAATCCCAGCAAAACTCTGCATCATTCATGCCTAATCACACAATGCTTGGGACATCTACAAAGGAAGGGAGGAAAACACTACAGCCCTGAAATCATTTCTGTTCTTTCTAGTGTCTTTCTTTTGCACAAATCACTTTTAGCTTTAAAATGTAATAAATATGCATTTCATGTGCAGCTTTATAAGGTTTCAATTCACATCCCACCATGAGAGAGTAAAATGTAGCACACAGGCTGTGTCTGTTTATAACACGTGCCTTCATGTTGGTGTGATGATATTATATACACACAAATTAACACAGAAGCATACTCTGTGTTGTGGCTTATTGCTTACCTCAGAGCTTCTCTCTATGGATCTCCCTGGCTGCTTGATACTGTTCAGTCCATAGAAAAACTCCTGAGAAACGCCCTACTAATGCTGCTGAGAACTCACTAGGAGTAAAACCAGGCCATCGCTGCTCTATAGCGTTGGCTTTTCTCTGATCCAGCAGGAAGACACACAAGCAGTTCAGCTGGAGCACTGCACCCTCTTACAGTGCTTACAAGCAGAGCCATGACTGCTACCATCATGCAAACCACGCATTTGGATCCTCAGGAGCCCATCTGCGTTTGGAGTAGTCCTGGGGCTGGTTTAGAGCCACCTTGTGCTCTCATTTGGGTCCTACAGCAAGCAGAGGAGCCAACACTGGACAGTTGAAATGGAAAACCCAACCTTATTCACTTGCACCATGTGTATGGTCCTCCACTGAAGATTCGTGCAGTTCTGCAACGTGCTTAAGCCACACACACAGACCTGATTGTCCAACTGGGTGGTTTTACTGTGCTACTTGTAGTGCTTTTAGCACCACACACTTGAGCAAAGGTGCATTGTTCAGTTTGCCTGTGACTTAAGTCTTTACCCACCTCTGTCTTTGGTTTCCTCTCTGTTTAGATCAGGGACACAAGTTGCCTACTGTGAGAAATGCTTTAAAACTTGCATTTCTTTCACTAGACTTGCACATTCAAACTTTCCTTTATTACTCAAAGGCAAACTTTAACATGAGAGCACATCTGGAACAGTTTACTTCCTTTCCAACAACAGCCACTTTGACAGTGCCCAGGTGCTTGTAGAGACACTGGACAAAAGCGTTTACAAAGATTATAATTAGTGCAAAAAGGAAAACCACACCTGGCTCCTGATGCCGCGAAGGTATTTTAATGCAGATTATTCCAACAGTCTAAAAGAAGGACCATATACAAACCAGGAGCGCTTTAAACATGTTTATTCAGCAGCTATTACAATCAGCCTCCAAAAAACTGGAGTCCCCTCTTGTTTCTGAACCGTGTCAAGTGATGGAAATGCCTAAGAACATTGAAGCTAAAAGAGTGCACTCCTTTCTGAGAAACAGACAGGTCTAACAGGGATTCATCTCTTTGAAAAGGCAAGATATAAATATATACACTCTAAATTCACAACAACAGGTTAAACTCACTACGTTAATTCACGTGGGGTAACGGTGGACACATCATGTAACCTGCAGTCGCCAGGATGTCTCTGCTGCCTTCTCCTCAAACCCTGCCCAGTGCCGGTTTACATCGTGTGATCTGCCTGTTGCAGAGCTGAAATACAGAAGCGCTGAAGTGTTGAGTCTCAGGGGCTGTGCACAGGGCCGGGGCGTGGGGCCATCCACACTCTCTCCTCTCTACACGTTGCTCAAGGCATCCACCCCAGGGAGAACTTTACCTGTTAAAAACACCAACACGGTTAAGAACCCCTCTGCCCGCAAACAACTGAGCCTCACACTTGGAATTGCCAATGTTTCGACATCTTAAAACAAAATCAATCAGAAGTTAGAGGTGAAAGATGGAAGAGGTTGGTTCTGCACACCCCTCCGGTGACTGCTGTGGCTTTGAAGGCATACGAGTTCCACCTGAACCGTTCCACACAAACACCTTTGAGGGTTGTCAGGAGTATCCAGCTGCATGCACTTGTCAGCAGACAGAATCTTAACATATCACCATCATCACGTCTCAGTAACAGCAAACTCCTATCCAAGTCTCTGCTACAGGGTCAGATGCAAACACCTAAGATCTTTTTCCATGAACTTTGACAGCAACTGAGATTTTTTTCATTGGATGTAGGGAGTTACTTCATACCTTCTTCAATCCCCAGTGGCACGGAAAGAGAACTTTGGCAGGTGTGGTGGAAATGGTAAGAATGGATTAAGGGAAAGAGAGAAAGCTTCTCACCAGCCTCACGTCTCCTGCTGGCACTAAAAGACACAGGCCTAAATATTTACATGCCTCATTCCAACTGATGGAAACAAGGAACATGCTCGTCTTTTTTATTGTTGAGGTGAGGGAGCCCTGGCCCAGGCTGCCCAGGGAGGGTGTGGAGGCTCCTTCTCAGGAGGCTTCCAAACCCACCTGGGCACGTGCCTGTGCCCCCTGAGCGAGGGGAAGCTGATTGAGCTAGGGCTGTGCTGGAGCAGCTCTGCAGGGCCCTTCCAGCCCCCACCATGCTGGGATTCTAGGAAGGCTCAATACTGAAGAGAAATCATTCTGGTTTTCCTGTCTGTTTGTTTTTTTCCAGAACACCTACCTTCAAATGCCCGAGCTGTGTGGCAGTGCTGAATTTTAACACTGTTCACAACTCACTGGCTTTGCTGGGAGGGGTTTGGGTTGAGGTTTTTTTTTTTGCTCTTTTTTTCCTTAGACCCTCTGAAGCTTTTGTAATGAACTAGACTTCCGTTACATTTCAAAGCTCACACACACAAACCCACATTTTGGGCCAAAACTTAAGACAAGTTTGTCCTTTGGAATAAATGGGTTGCACAGTGTTTCCTTCCAGCCATCTGCATTCTTTCCCTTTACCATCACTCCCTAGGCAACAGAAACAAAAGTTCTGTCTCCCGTGTAACTGCTGGCAACTAACAGCTGCAACACAGTTTAGTGCAGTTTCTCTTCCACAGAGAAGCTGACAGCATTAGATAATTTACACATATTGGGAAACAGCGAATTACCAGAGGAAATGAAAACTCATTTAGAGCACAATGTAACTCGTTAGAGGAATCCTGTCAATTCTCACCATTTTGAATCCAAAGCACCCTCGTGCAGGTTTGTGAGTGATCACTAGAGGGCTCCCAAAACCAGGGAATTTCAAACCATGAGCTGAAAGGGAGACTTCTGGCAAAAAAAATCCAGACTATACTGGTGAGAAACAGAACATGAGTGTTTCCAACAACCTGGTTTGCAGGTCTCAGGGGGGCATCTGCAAAAAGCAGCCTGATGTTATTTCTTCTTCCAGCACTTTTGCTTTCTGGGAGTGGCAGACTGCTCCAGTCTCTTTCCTCCCTTGCTCTAGCAGGACTACAAAAGAAGAGCAAGGAGGAGCTCATTGCTGAAAAGCTCCATGCAACTCCACAACTCTACAGGTGGAACATTCATCCTATTGTTGTGCTTTCTTGAATATCAACACATGGCAGAGCACCCAAAACTACCCCGTTTGCTCAAACAAGTGAAGATGAGAGTTACCCTCTAGCAGTTCCAGGCTGGCACCACCACCCGTGCTGACATGGCTAACCTTATCCTCAGTGTTCCACTTTGCACAGCAAGTAGCTGTATCTCCACCACCTGTAGGACAAACAAAAGCCAATCAGACATAAAAGAAATTCAGGTTTTGTTCAGATAAGGGACAGAGCCTTTCAAGGGGCTGGTCCTGCAGTTTTTAAAGCCCTGTCTCCAAGCTGAAGGACAGATGAAAACACGAGGAAAAATCCTCCAATTTGACAAGTATTTTTCCTGGCAAGCAGAAGCTTCCCTGTTGCATTTAGAAAGACAAGAGCCTACAGGTGCAGCTACTTACCAATAATGGTGATGCAGCCTTTTCCAGTTACTTCTACCACTTTGTCCATCAGGGCTTTGGTTCCTTTGGAAAACTTATCCCACTCAAAGACACCAACTGGACCATTCCACACGATTTGCTTGGCCCTTCCCACAACTTCAACAAACTTCTTCACACTTTCAGGGCCACAGTCCAAGCCCTAAGACAAGAGAAGCCACAGATATTCATCTTCCTAGTACAAACAAGTCATATTTAAAGCAATGTCAGATACCTGAAGCCTTGGTTAGAAACTTTTGCCAACTCTACTTAAATTCCTGTCAAATAAAAGGGATTTTTTAGTGCATCCAGATCTGGAGGCTTTAGAAGAATTCTGCTGTTTTAATCCAAATCTTACAAAAGCTACTTTAGACTTAGAAATTCAGGACAAAAAGCAGGGCTTCAGTTTCATTAAACCAGCACACTGTGCAGCTTGATTGACCTCAGAAACATTTGCAAAGGACCACAATCTCTGCTTCTCCTCCTTTAAGGTGTCCTTCCCACTCCACTGCTGCCTGTTACTCCTTTCAGACCCTTCACCTATTAAAGCTTACCATCCAGCCAGCAGGAATGCCTGAAGCCACTGTGGCTGACCCAGTCTGTGCATGCTCATCAAATTTGTCTGCAGTGACAAAGTCAACAGGCAGAGTGATCTTCACACCATTCTTCTCTGCCTTGGCCATCAGGTCCTTGACAATTTTTGATCCCTCTTCATCAAACAGAGAGTTGCCAATCTATAGAGAAATTATTTGGGAAAAAGAAGAGAGAGGTGTTTGTTTTAGCTACGAGTCATTCCAGCAGCAAAGCCAAACTTCTCGGTCATTCCAGCAAGGCTGTTTTCTTCCAGCACCTGGCTAGACACAGGAACTCCATCTGTGCAAGGTGATTGTCAAGTAACTTCTCAGTGCTCCCTACTCTTACAGAGTCAAGATAGTCAGTGCTCAACAGCAGAACTTAAGGCACATTCTGACCATATTCTTTACCAGAAGCAGACACAGAACTGCTCTTTACACACCTCCATGTTGTTGATCACTTTGAGGAAGGTGAATGCCATTCCACCACCAATGATCATCTCATTGACCTTATCCAACATGTTACTGATCAGCTGGATCTTATCCTGAACTTTGGCTCTGGTGAGAGAGAGAAAGAAAAACAATGAATAATGTTGCCATCTCCCAAAGTTCCTCAGATATAACCAACTCTCTAGTAAACTTTAGCTAAGAGCATGAAGCCTTACAAGGACGTCTTGAGTTGGCACAGAATTAGTCAACTGCTATTTGGTCATGGCAATATATTGTGGCACATTGAGGCCATTCTGAGAGAACAATCCAACACAGGAGCTGCTGGGAGTAGGCAGAAGGGGAATGTGACAGCTTAGCAGGCCAGCATTAAACATCAACTTACAAGAGCTCTATCCAGCCCTCCACTTTTTCCCTTTTTAAGCATAATTCTTGTTTGGCCTTTTAGAGCCTGATTTCCCCTGGCTGCCCAGCCAGGCAGAGCAGAGATCAGGGCACTGCCATTCACAACCACTAACAGGCCTGATATTTTACAATTTTGTCCATCCTAGCTGCTGCTCTAACCTGAACATCTGATAAGGTAGCTATCAGTCTTTCCCTTACTGAAACACTTGCAGTTTCCATGAAAGGCAGTGAGGAGTGTATAGCACTCACTGATGGGTCACCTGCAGCTCTAAACCTTGCAAGGCTGCTAATGAAAAGGAAAAAAAAAAGCATTGTTCAGTACAAGTAAGATCACAGAAATTTAAAACTTGATGTGAGAGCTCAATACTACTACTTAAAAAACCACACTGATGGGTGCCAGGAACAGCGATAAGCCACATACTTTTGCCAAGAACAGGGGAATGTTACAGTGTCCCGTTACAGACCTACAGTGCCTAACTGGGTACATGGCAAGAATCAGCAGCAATGGGAGATTACTGACTGACACAAGCAGTCACTTGGGTTTGCACCATCAGGTCTCTATGCACAGGAGCTGCTGGGAAGAGTAGAGTCCAGCTACAGTAGGTCAGGGTTGCATAATGACAGTCGGTGTCAACTGACAAGTGCTGAGCTTGCAGGATGCCTGTACTCTGAACTGTGGAGGAAAGGTCACTGACAGTGTTTCAGGGCCTCCATGTGTATCTAACAGATCTTCTGCTTCCTCTGTACAGCAAATTGCTGGGGGCTACCTCAGTTTGGATACTGTGAGAGGTCAGAAGGCACGATGAGCAGACCCTGATGGTATCATCACAGGAGTGGTCACAACCAGCTCACCGCTCTCGAATCCACATGGGAATATCAGGACTTACTGACAGATCTGAACTGTAGGTACAGCTAAAAGGAAAGCACTTGCTTGAACCAAGCCAAAGTAACCCTTCATTTCTTAGACAGGAGTTGAAAAGAAATATAGAGTCAGTATGTTCTTGAGTCTTACCCTCCAAGAATTGCTAAGAAAGGTCTCTCTGGACTCTCCAGGGCCTTAGCAAAATAATCCAGTTCTTTCTTCATCAGGAAGCCAGCAGCCTTCTGAGGCAGATTGACACCTACCATGGAGCTGCAGAATAAAACCAAAAAGTGAGGAGAGCAAAAACTTTCTATCAGTCCAGGTCCAAACACCCCAGGTCTCACAACATTATCAAACCAGTCTTGGTTTTATAACCAAATATTTTCATTGCTGCAGCAATGAGAACAGCTACTACCTGCACGAAAACAAACACAAGGGGTTTGTTTGCCTGGTTGGATAGGATGGCTGCCCAAGCTTACTTTCTGAGATTGTTTTTGCACAATGTATCAACGTTGTGCAAGTCACTGAGAGTGTTAACTAGTGATCCAAAACCCTTAAGGACAAAGAAGCACAGTGAGAGCAGAGATTTCTTCCTGCAATAGCACTGGATTATGAAATCAAGCTCAGATTGGACCACTACAGTTTGCAAGGACACATATTTAAACAGTTACTAATCTTTTGGAAATGAGGGCTGCTGTGAAGGCAGGACAATGTATACAATTTCTTTATCTTCAAAGCTTAAAATGTCAATTCAAGCCTTAAAAATTTCAGTAGTCTCCAGATCCCAGTGGTAAACTTGAAAGAGCATGCACTGTTGACAACTCTCTACTAACTCTATTACTTTGGGAACAAACACAGTAGAATGATAATGGAATAAGCCCAAAAGGAAGTTAAAACTCATTAGAGGCACAGCTGTATGTGTTTCTGTGGCAGATAGCACTCTGTAGTTCTGGCTGGGGAAGGAAAATGGATACACACCTGTGAGCTCGGTGGGCAGTCCCAAAAGCGTCATTGACATACACATCCCCCAGTTTAGAAAGAGAGGCTCTGAAAGCCTCCACCTTGCCAGAATCAGCCTTTATCTACAAAGGAAAGACAAATCTGTGTTATTCAGGTACACTGAGTTGATTCTGAAACATTATGTCAAAGTCAGCAATTTGACTTGTGCAAAGGCAAGAACATGCCAAGACGAAATGAAACAAACTCATGCTTGCACACTGACCAAGTGTGGTCTCCAAGTGCCACAGGTAAAACCATGAGCTCTTGAAGGACTTAGCAAATGCACTGAGGATCAGTTTAGAAATAGCCTGCACACTACAACAGGCTGCAGTGAAAGCAGCCAACGTTGTAAAGCTGGAGATAAACTTAGCGTGCAGTAGGCAAGAACAGATGCATGCTCCAATGCTCCATGCTCCAAGCATCCTATCAAATCCTTGTGGGATGCTTTATGTAGTTCAGTTTTCTTTCTCACCAAGAAAAGACAGCAGAGCTCACTTAAGACAGTAAGTGACTGCTTAAACCTGGTTTACAGCTCGTGCTCTAAGAGGAGAGCCCAGACTGGCAGTCAGGTGACCAACTCTCCCAGTGCCTTCCACTTCACCACCCCACGAGAGACCTCTGCTGGCACTCAGAAGTAACACCACGCGCAAGAGTGCAGGAAAGTACTCTAGCATATGGCAGATGAGTTCAGCACTGCTCTGGGTGCCCTCTTATTCAACTCATCCTGAAGAGAAGGAAAGCCAAAAGGACAACAGATTATAGAATAATGCTCCTACACTTGGTAAATTGCCTGGTTTTACACAAAGAGGTTGGGTGCTCCCGTGAGAACCAGTAACATCTGTAAGCACAACACAAAGAGTTCTGAATGAAGGAACCATTACTACTTGTTCTGCAAATTAAAGTCTTGCCTTTCTCTTCTCCCTGCCACCGTATTGGCTTTCAGCTCAGAACAGTGGCACAGAGTTCTAGCAGTGAACAATTCCAGACTTGCTCAATTTCTCATTGCCACCTGCAAAGGCCTTCTAGTTCTCTGGGCTATTTCTCTAAGCTCCAGGAGTCCTCTGTCAGCCCATAAAGGGCACCACATGATGCCACATTCCACTCCATGAACCGAATCTGAACGAAGCCAAGGGCTGCGTAAAGCCAACGGAGTCAGTGTCGCCAAGAAAAGCAGCTGTCTGGAGCAAACTTCCTTCCTGACCTTCAAGAAAATGTCAGAGGTGCAAGGCAGCCCGATTCTAGATTACTAGCAGACAGGTTTATAAAAGGGTCTGATAATCCCCATGCTGCAGAATGTTTGAACGTGATAAAACACTAGCAGAACACCAGGAAGAAAGCGTCATTCTTATGGCCCCTGTGGCAACAAACTACATCCAACAGACCCTGGGTTTTATGTCAGGCAGCCAAAAAGAAAGTGTAAGCAGCAGCAACCAGTTTCCTGCACAATCCTATTTTGCTCTTTTTCCTTCCTGTACAGACCAGACCACACCACACCACCCTCAGCAGAGTCATCTTAAGCTGTTTCATCTTGGAAATCCAATGCATTTGACTCAGTGTTGCACAGCACGGTACAAGCAACTGGACACGCGGAACTAAGATCCCTCACATCCTTCTGAGGGCAAATTCAGAAGGAACATTTTACACAGGCTGCTGGCTTCTTGGCAATCTGCAGCAAACAAAGCAGTAAGATCAGAGCAGACATGCACACAAGCTAGACTTGAAGTTTCACCTTGTTCCCTGAAGCATCCTTCCCTTTCCCTTCTTCTTCTACATGGAAGCGGAGGTTCTCTAGCAGGATGATGGAGCCAGCTGCAGGATTAGCACAGGCCTTCTCCACCTCAGGACCAACACAATCCTTCAGGAATAAGACTTCCCTGCAAACACAAGATACACACTGTAATTCACCAGACCCTTCCTTTCAGAAAGGAAAGCAAGCATCCAGGTGTGCTGAGAGAGACAAGGCTTGAAGCATGCTTGGCTTGCTCTTCTACTTCACCTGCCCAGGAGTGCTTTAAGCTCCACAGCTACTGGGGCCAAGGAGAACTTGTCAGGCATGGGAACACCGTCCGGGCGACCCAGGTGACTCATCAAAACCACCGACTTGGCTCCATGATCCAAGCAGTGCTTGATGGTAGGAACAGCTGCCTTGATTCTGTAGTTGCAGAGAACAACAGATTACAAAGGATTCAAAGAGAGTTTACCAGGCAAGCAGACTTACTAACCACTGACACAAGACCCCTGGGAGTTGTCCCTCAAAAATGTCAAAGAACACAAGAGCTGGGCAGAACAATTAGTCAAGAAGTCCTCTCGTCAAAGACAGCAATAAAATGTGTTTTGTGATCTAAATTCTACCAATTGCTTGTAACTAAGAAATGTCAAGAACACACCTGAACATGAAAACAGCTTCCTGGTTTAGTCTGTGATTCTGAACTCGTAAACAAACGATGGGAATGCTGAGAAGGGAGCATATTGTGATGAACACACCTGCCATCTGCCGCCAAGTGACACACAAGCAAGACAAGGCATACGGTGTCACTGTTTCTAAACCCTGTGCCTTTGTATGCTGTACTGGAACAATTATTCTACCATAAGCCAAGAAGTTAACACAACCACAAGGTAACCAGAAGGCAGTCTTCTGGATACAGCCAACAAGGCAGCAAGTTTTCACAGGCAGCCAAAGGGATGAGGTTGTGACATGTCTGTAACACTTCAAGGGTTTAACGTGTAGGATCTGTACAATTCAGAGACTCTTTCTGTATGCTTTCCACAGCAGCTACGGTGAGAAGCAGCCTCCTAGTTAGTTAGCATCATTTGCTAATAGCTGCAGGGTTTTTAATTAACAGTTGTTGGACTTTCTCTGAGACACCTTTAATGTTCTTGTATAAGCAATGAGAGCTTAATCATGGCAGCGTTAAAGGTACCACCAGCAGAACTGGGCTATGATCAGAGAGAAAAGACCTTGGGGCTTCCATCTGGGATGGAAATTAGGGCTCACCTTTGATTGTTGGTTATCTTGTGATCCTTCATTGGAACATTGAAGTCAACCCTAAAAAAAAACCAAAGAAAATTAAACACTCAGCAAGTCATTTCTTTTATAAAGAGAGAGAGAACCTGGTGGTAAAGGCGCTGTCTGGAAAAGTAACGCTACAAGTACAGTAAGATGCTTTAGCTCTGCCTTTTACATGAGTCCCACTTTGAAATCAGGATCTTATTAGCCACTTCTGCTTGTAATAACAGAACACAAATAGGGAACACACATCTGCTGCAATGGCTTGTCAAAGCTGTGCTCCCAGTACATCCTAATGCTGCTTGTAACCGCGGCAGCCACGGTGCTGAAGCCAGAGATAAAAGTGTGATTGAACACGATCACCGACCAGGAGCTCCCAAGGGAAAGGAAGCAAAGGATGAAAAGCGAGATTGTGTTCTCTAAAAGACCTGCTTGGACTACTGTGGCAAGCAGGCAGGCTCGAGAGAGCTGTCCAGTTACTGCCTACAACTTTGAATTTCTGTCTTCTGCAGCCAAATGCTGTGGCTCATCACATTCCCAGGATCTAGAGCCCAGATGAAAGGCTGGAAGGGACGAGTTTCAGCAGCCATTCCTCACCAGCAAACCTTGTGCCCACGTGCTGACTGGCGGCAGCAGGAAGCTGTGTTGTGTAACAGCAAAGGCAGAAATTACTCACCGAGCTTTGGAGAGAACATGTAACCAACTGTAACAGCCAGTTAGAACCAGGAAAGTGAAAGATGGTGTTACAGCTTTACCCTTATTCATTCTCTATCTATATTGAAAACTAGCAAAATTTTGGGGTTTGCTTGAATCCTCCTGCAGCTTGCTCAGCACGAGAATCAGAGAGCAAGAACCAGAACTGCCAACAAAACAGGAGTAGCTGAGCGAAAGAAATCGAACTGGCAGCCCCACAGTATAGTGGGCTAATTCTGGAAAGGGGAAAGAAAAGCACCATTGTGGTGCTACTATTCTAAAAGCAGAAAATAAAAGAACACTTTGCTTTATAAAGCCATTAGAGCTACAAAAGAAAGAGCCAGCTCATCCAATTCTACCCCACTGCACATATCTGAAACCTGAGCTGCCGCTGAACCCTTCCTGCTCCCTATTCCAATCTCTCCTGAAGCTTCACTATTCGGACTGGAAGATAGGCAGCTTAGGAGTGTGACAAAACTATGATGAATATGAGAAGGGAAAAATCAAGGGGTATTGATTTTAGTAGCACTGAGAGCACAGGGTGATACTTTTCAGGGAAATGAGATGCAGGTGGGAAGCTCGAAGTTTGGCAACAGAACTGCAAAGGCAAATTAACAAAGCTCAGTAACTATCAGAGAGTAAGAGCTGGCTTACCCCTCTCCTCTGGCAGTGCAAGACTGCTCTATAATACAACCCAGAAAAGGAAAAACCAGTCCGATAACAACAACAACAGAATAATCAGCTGCTAGAAAGAAGGAACAACCTTTTGTTGTTCCAGATTTAGGAGGTGCATGTAAATTCTGAACTGCCTTCTTCAGTACTCGTTGCAGGAGGTAGTTTCTGGTCATCAAATTTCAAGATGAGAGGACTGAGGGAACTTGTCTGACACAGACTACAGCGAAAAGGAGGCTGTAACGTTGTTACGCCCGGCAACGGACACGTGGTAGCCACGTTCAGTTCTTTGACCTTGGACAAAGAATCCCACAATAAACTGAGTGTTTTGAGTAGGATCTATCACGCTGTACCTCAGTGCCCTTATCTCCCAGTGTTTGGCAAGAATTCCAACAGCAGGCTTCCAGTATTCTGTAAATAAGCTGTAAGTTCCTACTTCAGGGCTTTGCACCGGGACATGAGGAATACCTGCGATTTAACTCTTGTTGGAGAAAGCATCACTATCGTTTCATTCCGGGAACTAACCAGAGCCATATTTTAACCCTTTTTCTTTTTTTTTTTTTAAGTCGCAACAATTTTTGGCTGCACAAGAAGGAAAAAAAGGAGCTGTGGGGCTCGCAAATCAAAGCCCGGCAACTGGCTCGTTTTCCTCGGCAGGAGCCTGCGCACGGACCACGCGCGGGTAGTGACTTCCTAAGGCTGCGACTCGGCAGTTCCAGCCCACGGCAGCTTTGCCAGGGCTGAGCGAGTGCCGCTGTACACCCCCCGCCTCGTCTGCCCTCGCACGAAAGCGCACGCGTGTCTGCCACGGGGCATTTACAGCTGCCGGCATATCGACGGGGAAAAACAAACCCGCCAGAACGAACACAAAACCTCACGGCAGATACTCTGCCGGGCTCAGAGCCGAGGCCGCGGAGGACAGCGGTGACGAGGCGTGCGGGGCAGCGCCGGCGGGGCCCGGGAGGCCGCGGGCGGCTCCGCACCCTCCTCACGGCCGGGAGGGCTTCGCGTTAGCACACACCGACCCTTCTCCCCCTGCCCCGCCGCCTCCCGCCCCCGCGCGGGGCCCGGCCGCGCCCGCAACAAGGGCACCGTGGCGCCCGGCACTGCACCGCGGGCGGCGGGCCCCAGCTCCTCACCTCATGACGACCCGCTTGCCCTTCACGTCCACCTTGTCGAGGGTGAGTTTGTTGGAGAGAGACATGTTGGCTCGCGCTGCCGCCGCCCACACGCCCGCCACTCGCCGCCGCCGCCCGCGATCTGCCGCAGCGCCCGGCCACGGCGCCCGGCACGCCCCGCCCCCGCGGGACACCCATTGGTCAGCCGCGGTCACGTCCCGCACGCAGCCGCTGAGCCGGGCCCGGCTCGCCCCGGCGGGGTCTGGGGCGCCGTGCAGGCAGCGCAAGCCCCGGCGGCCGGGGAGGCACGTACCGACCTAGCCTCGGGTTAACCGTAGATTGGACTTGAGAATTGACAGTAAATCTCTCTTTTTTTTTTTTTTCCCGGAAAATGGAGCTCAGCGGTTGCGGGGAGCGTGAACCTGCCCTCTCCGGCTGCTGGGGAGATGCACCGGGTGCAGTTATTTCCTACCTAAAGTAGCTGACGGACACGAATCTACGTCCAGCCTCTCACTGCCCCCATTTCTGGATAAATGATCCATACAGGTTGCACGTTGATTGCCTCAAAGGACACGGTTCAAGCCCTTGCTGCAGACTCACAAAGGAATGCTCCTTCCAGCTGCAGCCCGCAGTCATCCTGGCAGCACTTTCCCTGGTAAAACGGTGCATTCAACAGTAGAAGGCTTGATTTTAAGAAGCTGGCGTGCCATCTCCTGCTAGGGGTAAAAAAAGGAGGGAGCAGAAATGTCACAGGCGGTGGCATGAGCACAGTAACCTGAGCACCCGATGGAAGACGGCTCTGGCCTCACAGCTCCCTGAACAGAGGGGAGGGCAGGACACTTGCTAATCCCAGGTTAGAGGAGGGCATCCAGGAATAAAGGACTCAGCAAGCCATAGCAAAAACACATAAATAAAACTGACCAAGAATCACAGAATCTGAAGGGTTTGGAAAGGACCTTGAAAGATCATCCTGGCAGCTGCAGGATGACCTAGAGCAGGTCACACAGGAAGAACACTGCCTCATAGAGGTGTATAGTTGTAATGGAGTTTCTCCTATCAGGCCAGGAGAGGTCTTTGGGCAGAACTGCAGCCATAGTTCCTAAAGTGTACTCTGGTGTTAGGCTTTCTTGCTTGTTCTCCACTTCTTGGCGAAGAACATGAGGTGAGGCAATAAAGAAGATGTCACACAAGAACTTGTGCTGGCAGAAGGTAATTCAAGACATGATATGGCCCAGGCACCAGAACTTGTGCATTAAAAAGAAGTTTCAAAGAAAGGGGAGGTATTACAAATACGTGATGAGACTCAAAGCCTGTGTCCATGCTTGAGTCAGCTTTCTGTCTTTCCCTCCTCTTGTGAAATATTTAGAACATCGTGCAAATATTTAAAGAAAAAGGCTCATGCAAACAATTTCCAACCTGTACTTTTAAATGAATCAGTACAACAAAGGCAGGAGGGCAAAGGGCTGTGAACAACAAAACTAAGGATCTAGGCTTAGATCTGAGACTACCTTAGGCAGTAATTTCTAGGAATGCAAGAGAGAAGCTGTACTTCAGACAGGCATAGCCATGTCCTGCATGACCCTGCCTGCTTCCTTCAACCAAAAGGAATGGGATGCTGGCAAGTTTAAGACAGAATACAGGCACAGTGCACTGCCTGCATATTTATACAAACCAAACTGAAGGGCTGTGGCTGGGACACCGACAATCTGCATTTTCATCTCTATCACATGATGCAGCCCTCAGGAACTTCCTGCTTTAATAACCACACTTTGCATTTTAAGCTACTACTTAAAAAAATGGCTTTGGCACGAGTTCCACCTTGTCTTCTCTCCTTGCAGTGGTGCAATGTTCAAGCACAGGTAGCTCACAGGAAAGAGAAGAGCGTTCTTGAGAGAGATGGAACACGTACAGCAGGGGGACTGGGAAACAGTCTTTTTCTTGTTGTGTCTCTCAGTGCTGACTCTCAACCTTATAGGCCTAGATTTCACAAACAGAGCATCACTCAATGAGCTGACAGCAAGAGCACGTCTAGTGTTTTACAGCAGGGATCATTTATGTACTCTGTAAATTATGAGCCTGCTGTGGCTCTGTAGAATTAGCAAAGGCTTAAGGGTGGAGAAATGACAAGTGATTTGTGACAGTGTGCATGCCCAAGGTGAGCTTTCACCTTCATATCCTGAATAAAAGGAGGAGTTACCGGCTGGTAAAGTTCTCTGCCCTTGAGGACAA
Source organism: Urocolius indicus (assembly GCA_013401255.1). NCBI lineage: Eukaryota > Metazoa > Chordata > Aves > Coliiformes > Coliidae > Urocolius > Urocolius indicus. The sequence continues at coordinate 354,714 of WBNH01006823.1, read as the reverse complement.
GGCAGAGCCTCTGCCTCCATATGTGATGCACTCTGGGCATTACCAGGTGGCAGCATTGGAATATAAGGAGAAAGCAGGAAAAATATTAAGATTTATAGCCACAAACTGGTTGCTGTTCTGAAGATAAAAAGTGAACACAAATCCTGCTCCTGCAGGAGAATCCAACACCATCTAAGTCCCTGGGGTGCCACAGGTGGCCTTGCAGTTGAACAGTGCGGAGGAAGGAATGGGGAGAAACTTTGCACAGTTGGCAGCAGAATCTGTTCGATCAGCAAAAGAAATACTTAAAGGAGATGACAGAATATGATTTAAAAGGGTCTTTGGATGTTACACTTTTATTAATGTTGCTTATGATTGCCATGATAATGATGGAGACACAGCCTTAAAAGAACAGGAGGTGTGAGAGTACCTGTTTCTAGATGCAGAGAAACAGAACAGCACTAAGTCAATATTCCACAATGGCTTTCAGTTCTCTAGTCCTCATACCAAAATTGACTGGTAAAAAACCCTCAAGTGTTAAACACTGCTGGAAGTCCTAGGCAAAAAAAAATATATATATATAGCTCTCAATAAATACCATCAACTGCTTCTGTTGGGTTTTGTCAGCTTCACACTCTCTTTTTGTACAAAATGTCTGCTCTTTCAGAAGTTTATTGGTAAGATTCACAGAGCAATTTTTAAAGCCTTGAGCACATGTATTTCTTTTTCTTAAATAAAGCAAAGGTTTTATAAATAGCTAGTTACAGAAAACACTACAGTAAGACAAACCATGAATACAATTGCATTTGTAACTGTGTTTCCAAGTGATACTTTAAACTTCTGAATCCCATCTGTCTCCACCAAGAATAACTTATTTACATAGCAAAACATTCACATTTGGGAAAACGTTTAGCTCCCACGTTATTTCACTTGCATTGTACATTCAAACTGAACAAATATTTTGGTTCTTCATCATAAAGCACCTTGTACAATATTTTAAACCACAAGCATTCTGTGAGTCCATAGCACAATCCATAGGGGAGGTGCTGGAAGAGACAACCTGCTTTCAGAGATCTGGACTCTGGATTTCTTAATCAGCCATCCATTACCTCAACACTCTGTGTACTCGACAAGTTCAAAAGATAAGTCCAGACAGATTTTCCTAAAGAGAAAAACTGGATTCAAAGTGACTTCCTGGTCACTAAGTCCTGACAAGAGCGATTTGCTTTCCACCCACAGCAGCTCTAACAGAAGCTGCCATGGAACCTAATAGCTGTTACAGTTAAAAGCTTAATCTCTGATCCAGCCTAGATTTATCACAACTACATTCTTGAGCTAATACTGGTCTTTAGCATAGTTATTTCCTCTCTCTAGAGCTTCACCCTCTGTACTTAGAAGCTGCTATCCCACTCAGCCAGCATTCTACTGTTCCTTATTCCCCGATAATCATCTCTGCACCTCACCATGTATCCTGGGTTTGAGCAGCAGCCTTAGTTTGCTGTAAATGGATCAAATGGTGGGCTCCACAGAAAATGGGAAAGCCTACAAAAAAAACATGTTAAGGGGAAAAAGTTGGTAATAAAACCAGCATCCCACAGGAAACATTCAACCTGTGTGCACTTTGGACAACACAAATTTGAAGCCAAAGTGCTTTAAACATATATATTTGGAAATCATTTCAGTTCTTCATGCTGTATCTACCAACCAGGAATTTAATCCCAAATGATTATTTTGTTTCTTGCAGTAAGAACACGATGTCTGTCGTTTATGTATCATATACTATAACCAGCACCTGCAGTAGCAAAACTCCCATCTGAAAGCTAGGATCTGCCTGGTTGCTTCACTGCTTGATTGAGATCACCCATGAGCACAATCCACACAAAAATATGCAGAATATTTCTCTTTCCTCTGGCAAAATCTTGCCAAGAACATCACCAAGAATGAGTGCAGACAGAAAACTGAAATCTTTGGAAACAGTTTGCATGGTTGTGAAGCATTAAAAAATCCCATCAAAATAACAACAAAGGTTTTAGGCAACTGCTCTGTAAATAAACAGCTTTGTTGGTTAAAACTAAGATCTTATGGAATGGCTTTGCAGAGGTATCTCAGAGTGACTCAGCAATGTGAGCTCCCAGCCCAGGCAGCCAACTACATCCTGGGCTGCACCACAAACAGCACGACAGCATCAGAGCGGGCTGAGGGAAGGGATTCTCCCTCTCTACTCTGGTGAGACCCCACCTGGAGCTCTGCACCCAGCTCTGAGACTCTCAACCTAAGAAGGACATGGAGCTGCTGAAGTGAGTCCAGAGGAGGGTCACAAAGATGATCAGAGAGCTGAAACACCTCTCCTATGCAGACAGGCTGAGAGAGTTGGGGTGGTTCAGCTGGAGAGAGCTGCGGGGAGACCTTACAACAGCCTCCCAGCCCCTAAAGGGGCCTATAGGAAAGATGGGGAGGGAGTTTTGCAAAGACATGTGGTGACAGGACATGGGGAGATGGCCTGAACTAAAAGAGGGCAGATTTAGATGACATTTGGAAGAAGTTCTTCCTTGTGAGTATGGTGAAGCAATGGCAACAGGTTGCCCAGAGAGGCTGTGAGTGTCCCATCCCTGGCCAGGCTGGATGGGCCTTGCAGCAACTTGGGCTAGTGGACGGTGTCCCTGCCCACGGCAGGAGGGTTGGAATGAGATGATCTTTAAGGTTCCTTCCAATGCAAACCATTCTACCATTTCTTAACACTACAATGCACACATGTATCTATAATCTAATGTAACAAAAACGATATTTTCTCAAGTAGATATTAAGAACCTAAATCCTGCAAGAGAAATACTTTGTTTCTTAAACTAGAGGCAGCAACAAATTCTGTAGCTCTCCTCAATGCAAATAAGTACACTGATTTACTAACAACATATCCCCTAGCACAGTTCTTCTGGTACTTCTCTGATAATATGTAAATCTATTACTTATGACTTGTTACATACACAATCTATGAACCCACATCAGGCTTCAAGTTAAAAACTAGAACATCACAGAGATGTCTTTATCATACTCCAAAGCACTGCTCCTCAAGCACAAATCTGAATCACATGTTTACACCTTGGATTGTATTTCCTAAGGTAATTTAACATTATTGAACATAGCAATTGCTTCAGATAGGCATCTTGGCAGAGGATATAAAGCACGAGGATTAAGTAACAAACAGGTAGGCGGTTCCTGGGTGATGAACACCTTGATTTCTCACTGAGAATATAAAACTATTCACGATTTCATGATCAAAACCTGCATCTTGGTATCTCATTTCAGTAATAAAGACCGTCTTAATTCACAAAGCCTGCACCTGAACATCCCAAACCAAGGAGGTTTAGATCTGGATTCTGGACCATTCCTGCTATACAGACACTTATCTTCACAATCAACTGATACTAGTGCAGTATCTGACACGTAACAAATTCTTTGATGGTGTTAGATATCTGCACAGACTGACCTGTAAAGATTTTAAAGGCCGTCTGCATGACACTGGTCCGACCTGTTCCAGTTCATTTAAGGAGTGTTGGTAGATATTGGCACTAACTCTATTGCTGTCATTTAAAAGCTGAAAATTTCAGCTAATACCACATCACAGTCACATCTTATTCAGATGTTGCAGGAGTTTTTGGCTTAGGAGAGGCTGGGAATGAACAAACCTCCCAACCCACTCAACCTTCAAGCAGATAATCTTAGTAGCAGGAGTGTATTGGGGCATGCAAGTACAGAGTTAAACATAGGTATGATGTTAGGAAGCAAACCCCAAACCTGTCCGTTTTCTCTCCAGATCAAACACTAACGTGATCTGAAGCCAGGAGTGTCAAAAGGCGGCACGAGCTGTAAATAAAAAGTATTGGACAGAAGTCATTTCTGGCAGAAGGCAGTCTATGGAAACAAGGGGAGTCCTGAAAGTGCTGAAGTAAGGCACATTATCTGCAAACACAGAACCTTCATTATTTTGCAGATGCAGTAATTGATGACATTTTAAACACTAACATTTATTCTGTGTTAAGTAGCCTGTTACAAGGCTGGGAAAGAAGTTTCTGGTTCCTTAGTTTCCTTAATTGTATTTTGACACTTTGCCAAAAAAAATAAAAGCTATACTGCAAGTTCCATGGAATGGTACCACAGCCCTCTCAGCAAGCATCAACAGCCCCTGCACCATATTGCATTTTTGGTAAGCCTAGTTTAAAACAACAAAGGATATCCTGAGAAGTCACAACAAAGCCCAGCTTTCTAAAAGAAATACATCCCAAAAGACCTCCAGAGACAATCAGAATGTGCACAGGCTTCTAGACAGCCGTCTCTTCATTTTGTTTCAGGTTTTCTTCTTTGCTTAGCAGGGGCGTGGGAAGAGGAGGAATGAGTCTTTCATAATGCTGTGTCATCATCATCTCCAAAATCTCCCACCAAAAGTGAGTGTTTGTCTGGTTCATTAAGTACTACGCTGTTCACTGAACGCTTGTCTGAAAAGAGAGAATTTATAGAGGCTCTACTGTAGTTGATGATTTGATCCAATAAGCTCAGTTTAGGGGAGCTTGTCCCAGTCTCATCAATTCCAACATGGACACTGATTTCTGAAGGGCTCTTGTGCCTCATCTGGCTGCGGGCCCGCAACTCCAGTTTCTCAGCACTTGGTTTCTGGTACCTAAGGAAGGAAAAACCAGAAGATGAATACATGCCATGTTGAAGTCCAGTATGCTAAAATATAGAACGAAACTAGCCTACATGCTATGCACATGCACAAGCCACAGACATGTGTAATTCAATCGATTACACAGGGATGAAAGTTTCAGATTTTGCAAGGCTACAGAAGCTCATTCAGTGCTTTTTGTCCAGGATGCAAGAGAACAGGTGAAAACTGACACACACTGCTTAGTATTCAACTACTTTGGTGGTGCTAAGCAGCTGCAACACACACTGGCAAAGTTGTCTGCTGGGAGTGGAGCACTGGAGCTACCATCTACAGACCTCTTGTACTCTTCAGAGTGTAAGCTAAATAGCAAGAGATGCCGTTCCCACCACAGTGCTACACTACTCCACCTGCAGGGTAAGTTTACAGCTGCACTGTCTCAGAAGCCAGCATGTCCTGACACAGTTTCTCACAAATACACACAGACCACCAAGGAATTTGCCATTCTGACCATGCTACTAATTTCTACATTTCTCTTCACATCAGAAGTTTCATTTTTAAGCACTGTCTGAAGCATTTTGGACCAACTGGCTCCTCTTCTCAAACAAGAACAAAGCCAGTTGCTGATAAACAGAGCTGCATGAACTATTCTTCAAAACATTTGAGGACCCACACTTATTTCAAGCCACAACTGTTCGTACTCACATCTTTAACAGCAAAGAAGAAAGCACAACAGAAACAGAGGAAGCAGCCATTGCTGCAGATCCCATCCAGGGCTGCAAAACCAAACCAATGGGCAGGAAGACACCTAAGAAAATAAAAATCACAGTAAGTTCACAACAGGAACGCAGAATTATTCATACATGAACACATACAATCTCACTTGGACTGCCTTAATTTTAGTTGTATTTCAGTATGTTATTAACTAGGATTTTAGTTTAGTGTTAAACAACAAATACTTGTGTACTATCTCAGCTAGAATCTACAGGTGAAGAAAGCTGGATATGACACTCAGTCTGAAACTCAGAGGTAGGCATGTCTTACAGTAAACTGCTTGTTCACAAGATCAGGCTCATTCAATACACCTTTTATCTTAAAGATATTTTGGTGTGCTGAGCATATCCATTACAGTCATAATGTGGGAGGAGGACAGCTCACAAATACACCACTACAACATCTCCAAGCAGAGAACTGCATTTCCTGACAGCTGGAAATACACAAAATGGATACTCTTCCACACAACAGTAAATCATGCAATCTTCTGCTCACTAAGCACGATCTTATTACTGCAGGGAAGCATTCACATACCAGCAGCTATGGGAACTCCAATGAGGTTATAAATTAGAGCAAAGACAAAGTTGATGCGGATCCTTTTCACAGTTTTCCTTGATAAGTCTATACTTGCCACCACATCCATCAAGTCATCCTGCAAGTCAGTATGTTTATTGGAGAAGTCACAAGAGGGAAAAAAAAAGCATCCATGTAGTGTCATCACACTCCTACTTTAAAGCTATCACACACTGGACGTAACAGACTATATAGTAAGTACTCTGCAGGTTGATCTAGGTTGTCTGCATAAAGCCCATATGATCAGTGCCAATCTCAGCCCAGATGTCACTGTAATCCTGACAACGTACACGGCACCACACGGTGCAGCTCCAGTCACTCACATAATCTCTGTTAAGGTGGTGTTGATAAGCAGGAAGTGACTATGACCTTGGAGGCACTGTGGTATGTTACTGAAATATCATTTGTTTGACAAAAGTCAGGTTAGTTCTTCCTCCCCTGCCCAAAGTTTAATTATCCCCAAATTTGTAGTACCCAGAGAATGAGAAAGCTTCCTTCATAGGATAATTACCACTGCACTAAACCACGTGATGAAGACAGTATCTTCTTCGCTTCAGTTCTCCTGGCTTATGAAGGTTTACACCTCAATAGTGGTCTGACTCACTGAAAATACACTGGGCCTTCTAACTCCTCTTATCTCATTTTCGTGAGACAATCTTATTTCTTACCCTAATAAGAACGACATCAGCTGCCTCAATGGCTACATCAGTACCCGTGCCAATAGCAATTCCCACATTGGCCATAGCCAGAGCTGGGGAGTCATTGATTCCATCTCCAACCATGGCCACTCGCTTTCCTTCATCTTGTAACTGTTTCACTTTGGCTACTTTGTGGGAGGGAAGAACCTCTGCAAACACTTTGGTAATGCCAACCTAAAGAGAGAGAAAGTACAAAACCATCTTGCAGCTTTTCTACTAGTTATCAGAACTTCTGTCTTTAATAATGTGGCTAGGAAGAACTGCAGAGCAAACCCCTCTGATACAAAAAGAGCTCTGAATTCAAAGTTGATGCTGCTTCCATTCAAAAAGGCTTCTATTGTTCTCCCCTTATTCTGAAATGGTTTACATGATCCTTTTTCACATCAGATCAGTTCTGTGCCAGCCACAAGCAGCATCGACGTGATACAACTTGCTTCCTGTAAGTGGGCTGTAGCAAGATTCAGACCCAAACACATGAATAACAGCTTACCTGAGAGGCAATAGATCTTGCTGTTTTACTGTTGTCACCTGTCATTAGGACAACTTCTAACCCCATGCTCTTCAAAGTGTAGACTGCCAGCTCAGCTTCTGGTTTCACAGTATCAGCAATAGCTATCAAGCCACAAAGCACTCCTAAAACAACAGAAAGAATATGTTTGTAAAAATGTCTTTATTACTTTAGGGAAAAAAAAAAACAACAAAACTTTTTTTTCCCCTCAAGATGACCAATTGCAGAGATAGTAATATTGACAATAAAAGGTAGACTGAGAACAGATATCAAGGCAACAATGTTTAAGGCAACAAAGAGCATGGACAGTCTGACAACAAAAACTCCTATTATTTCCTGCTTTCTTCCACTTTGCTCTCTGTGCTATGTACAACTCTCCTGTCAACTAAGAAGAGGTGTCTCTTACAGCAAAGTGTTATAATGATCTCTCTTCACCTCATTCTGCTTCAGGTACAGCTGTTGTGGCATTACTACTTATTATTTCTATTTACGTAGTGACAAATCCATCTTAGAATAAAAATCAAGAGAACATCAAGCTTACCATCAACTGCTGCCAGAACTGCTGTGCGACCCCTCCGCTCGTGTTCCATCATGGCTTTATCAACTTCATTTTTAACCAGGAGGCCATTCCTAGTCATCCATTCCCGGTTCCCAATGAGAACCGAGTATTTTTGAGAAGTTATCGTAGCTGAAGAAAGAAAACACAATCCTATCATCATGTGGATAACCAGGAAGCTTCCCTCCAGCTAATCCTATCCAGGTTACCCCAGCACACACTGACACGTCAGAGAAACCAAATGGAAAGTATTTCTCAATACTTGCTGCCCTACCAAACTTTCAAAGTGTTCTTGACAAGACAGACACTAACATTTCCTCAGTAATGGGGAGTTACCAGGTCAGTGGACCAAAAGTCACACATCAAAGGACAGTAAAGGACCAAGTCCCTTTCTCATTGCTTCTACTTTATGTGTAACAGCCTAACAGAGTAGAAAGATCTAACAGTGAGCTGTTCTTGATGGAAAACTAGTCAGCTGTGCATACATAATCTTGTCTAGGATGAAGTGAAGTGAGAACAAAGAAGTTGAAAGACAATTCCTGTAAGATTTTCCACCCCATATTCAACATGTAACTTTAAATTGTATTTAACCAAAATGTCCTGAGAGGTGTGTGTGCATGCAAGAAACTACTGACCAACTATTTCATGTGTGCCTTGATGCAAGGCAGTTTTCCAGGGCAGACAAAAGTGAGCTCCTTCTGAAGGATCCTAAAGGCAAGAGCAATAACGAATTATCAATTTTGTTCTATAAACCAGTTGGCTTACTTGGTAGTTCAGCATCAATAATCAAAGCAGGCTGCACTGATTCGTCTGTATTTTCTTCAAAATTCACAAGTGTCACATTTTTAATATTATTTTCTTCAACCGTTTTATTTCTCCTGTGGAGTAATGCTTCAATATTGGTGACTTTACAACTAATGCCACAGCCTGGAACCACCTGAAAATCTGCACATGTCCCAAGGATTTCTGCCTCCAGTTCCTAAAGAAAAGGATGTAAACTGAGAAAAAATTTACCTATATAAAAGCATGCCACATTTACAAACCCACAAAATAAAGCACAGTCAAACTAACTCTAACAGGAGCAGAGAAATAGTCAATAAATCATCAAAAGATAAAGTTTGAGTATCCAGTGCATCTAATATGGTATTCTGTAACTTATGTGGCTCCACAATTTTCAGCTTTCTGTAATCAATCATAGAATGGCAGGGTTGGAAGGGACCTTTACAGATCATCTAGTCCAACCTCCCTGCAGAAGCAGGTTCACCTATATCAGGCTGCATAGGAACATGTCCAGGTAGGTCTTGAAGATCTCCAAGGAAGGAGCCTCCACAAGCTCCCCGGGCAGCCTGTGCCAGGGCTCCCTCATCTCACAGTGAATACATTAATTACTTTCTAATAATAGAAGACTATTCATACATGTCAAGTACTGACAAAGAGGTTCTTCCATAATACAAGCTACTCTTTTCCTGTAAAAGCAACTTACCTTTTTGCAGTACTTTGTTATTGCTACTCCCAGAGGGTGCTCACTGTTGCTTTCTGCAGTCCCCACTATCGCCAGCATTCTATCACGTGGTAGTTGGTTACTCTCTGCTAGAAACTTCACCTGCATCACTTCTGGAGTCCCGTGAGTAATAGTCCCCGTTTTGTCAAATACAACCACCTTCACCTGCAGCAAAACAGGAAGACTTCATTCAATGAACAAAGCCTTAATACATACCTTCCTCACAAAAACCACTCAAGTTAACTAAACTTACTAACATGCACTGATCAAACATCACTTACTCACTGTACTGACAGACCGGTAGGGATCTGCTCAGGCAGCAACTGGCAAAATGTCCCCGACACCAGTCTTGTTCTTTCAACAATAACTCCCAATTCTTACCTTATGTGCCATCTCTAAAGGCTCTCCTCCTTTGATCAGTATGCCATTCTGAGCTCCTACTCCAGTACCAACCATCACAGCTGTAGGGGTGGCTAATCCCAGAGAACAGGGGCAGGCAATGCACAAGACCGTAATAGAAGCTTGGAAAGCAAAGCGGATTATCACTTCAGCTGTGGAAATGCTCTTGTTGTAACCCTAGTGACAGAAAGTCATTTTAGAAATAGAAGAAATTGAGTAACAGAAACACTATATTAACTGCACAGTGCCATTAACCTTAAAAAACCCTGCAGATATGCAAGTTATTAATAAGAAAAACACAGGCAAGTTATGCAAAAGTGAAGATTAAAGACTAAATTAAAGACTAATTAATTAGTGACAAAGGCCTGTTCTATAGTGCATGTAGCCCAAAATCTGTTTTATTTAGGAAAATGTCCTATAAATAAAAGTATCATGTGCTATAATGACTCTCATGTTGTAATGTAACAAAAGATACCAGCTTAACCTCCCAGAAACTAATAAATTCTAGTCAAAAAGATGCATGAGCCAAGAAAGCCACGATCTAAGCAACCCTAAAGTAACAGTCAAGATCCTGATCCTCTCTGTCATCTGCAATGAAAATGAATTCCACTGATTTCAAAGCTGAATTTGCACAGAGCTATGCTAATACAACCAGATGAAGGACTGGAGCTTGTGACACAGGGACTTTTCCTCCCAGGCATGGAGTGGAAACCGGGACATTTTTACGTGGAGTATTTATTTTTTTAATGCTAACTTTCAGGATTTGATTAATTACTGCAGATTCTCTTGAAGTATAAATGTAGAAGTGACAAAGTGTAAATATATATATATAAAACATAAAAAACCAAAACAATATTAAGAGCTATAGTCAGCAACTGCCTGCAAGGATAAACCAGAAAGGGAACGACTGCAGCCTAATAGACTTGTAAGCTAACTCTGTTTTAAATATTTCAGAAGGTGTTTAAAGAGACTATTACTTACCAGAAAGTATTTCTCCACTATTTCAAAATCCACAAAACCAATTATAATCCAGGCAAAAAGAGTAACCACAGAGACAGCCACAATAGCAGGAACGAAGTAGCCGCTAAGTTTGTCTGCAAATTGCTGAATAGGAGCCTGGGAAGAAGAAACGTGTCAGGTCCAGGAACATTATGCTTACTCTCTATGCCTTCAGACACATGCATAATCACAGCTTCTGTCTGCAGCACATTTGGCATACCACACTTCATAATTAAGCATTTATTTAATATAAGACAATGATACTTGGAGCAGTAGATTGCATCAAAGTCCTTATTCAGCAAGATACTTCATTATGCAACTACAATTCAAATCTAAATCTTAACCACTTTTCAAATGATTTGGTATGCTGATTCCTAAATGGCAAGACAAAACCCCAAAGGCTTCTCTTGACAACAAATTACCTTTGAGGTCTGGGCCTCCTCCACAAGTTTAACAATCTGGGAAAGTGTTGTATCAGCTCCGACATGGGTTGCTGAGATCAGTAGTGATCCATTCTGATTAATAGAACCTGCGATGACTGTATTGCCAGGTTTTTTAGTCACAGGCATTGCTTCACCTGTTGAAAGAGCAACAAGAGATACAAAGGTATCTTTTTCAGCATATTAGAATGGCTATCACCTCCTAACATGCAATTAGAAGAATGAGATCATCAACTTCAACTTCCCTTCTTCAGAGTGATTTAAAGGAAAAGAAAAAACCTGTAAAAAGCAAAACCGCTCACCTGTGATAAGAGATTCATCTACCATAGAATGTCCTTCAATAACACGACCATCCACTGGGAATTTCCCTCCTGGGATCACTTTAACAATATCACCTCGCTGAACCAGTTCAACGTCAACTTGCTCTTCACTACAACGATGCACAGTGTGTTCAGTTAGAGATTGTTAACTGAAGTTACCCAGGCAAAAGGAATTGTCACTATACACACAGCATAATCTCATTGGTTGATATTGTTAACACATACAAAAACTGTCAGAAAAAAGGCCATTTTAAATAACATTACAGTTATCTTATTTACTTTCCAGTTGAGAAAAATCCACTATTTGTCTTATCACAGCAAAAATTAGCAAGATTCCAGTAAACCAAATCAGAGCAGCGTTAAGTTTTCTGCATCTTAACATTTACTTCTGGCAAATCTGCCAGCAAATCTGAAGTTGCAGCTCTACAGAACGATAACATTTGTCTGTGAATTAGGCATATTAACAAGAAAAAAAGGAACAACAGAAAAAGCAAATGACAAAGCAAGATACCTTAAAAGAACGTTATCAGGGCCCAAGGTAACAATAGTAGCTTCAGTAGCTTGTAATGAAATTAGTCTTGCCAGTGCTTCTGATGTTTTACCCTAGAATAATAATTGTCATATTTTTCTGACTATGCTATTGAAAACAATCGCTGGGTAAATGACAACTGTACATGTTGCAATTTACCCTAAGAAAGAAAATACTTTCTGCAGACAGACTTACATTAGGTCATTTCATATTTTTACTAGTTCATTTACTGAAGATGATTTTACAGCAAAGACTATTAAAAGAACCTAACAAAGCTATTTCATGGTTTTTTTTAATCAAGGTACGCAACATTCTGAAATGATTCTTAGTGCTTTGCAGCTTGTAGGTACCACAGGCTTTTATTACTCTTACCTTGGCGACGTGCTCTAGCCACCGGCCCAAGGAGATGAACACAAACAGCATAGGAGGTGTGTCAAAGAAAGTTACAGGGTTGACTTTTGCTTTCTCAGCCATTGCAACTAGGAGAATAACAAAGGAGTAGACGAATGCAATGGAGGTTGCCAAAACAATGAGCACGTCCATATTTGCTGTTTTGTGCTTCAGTGCTTTGTACGCCTGTATGTAGAAGTGCCATCCTCCAAACATCTGTAATAAGAACATCAGGTGTATTTAACACACACACACACACACACTTGTAACACACAGCAGTACCATTTCCATAGGAGAGGGAGATATTAATTTGAATTACTTGCCTTCTCCACCTCTTTCTAAAGAAAATCCCAGCTCAAGTCTCTACTATGGTACTCACAGGTCTTCTAAACTACAGGCAGTTCCACCAGCTCCTCCCAGTGCCTACCAGTGCAGGCTGCCTCAGATGCTGACTGGCTGCAAAGTATCTCTACATTGATCAGCCTGCCCAGAACCCTGGCAATGGTAGAAGCTCATAACCTCAAAAGCATTTTGAATCAGCATAGTTACAATCACTTTCTAAATTTAACTTCATAGCCTTCCATCTTGTTGTTTAAGCCCAACAAACTAGGAGCTGTCATTCCTACTTACCTGTACAGGGATACAGAGTAAAAAGGACAGAAAATTCATAACAGACAATCCTGGTAGGAGCTGGTATTCCAGGAACATAGAGGAGTGAAGGGCCTCCATTTCCTCATTGCTCATGTTGTGATGTGTGTGAGCATCTGAAAGTTGACTGTCCATAACCATCATGTAAATCATCAACCCCATGACAGGGACACAGAACACGAGACTCACAACAAAAGACCTTTTCCACCTTAGATTAAAGAAAAAAGAAAATTATTTCAAGTTAAGTGCTGGATGACATTTTAGCCAGCAAGTCTGCACAGTCACAAAAAGCATTAATAACTTTACTATTGATTAAAAAAAGAAGAATCAAAGATGTTTATGGGATCTAAGTATGTTCAGGAATACTTACTGCCTTATTTCCTGTTTGTGATCTAGATGACTAGCAGATCTATCCTTTTTGACTAATGAAGTAGTGAAACCTAAATCCTAAGGGAAAAAAAAGCATAATCATAAGAAACAGCCAATTTTAGATGATCACAACCTGTCTTTAAAAGTTATTGCCTGATTATTGATGCTGCCAGCCTCACATTTCATTTATTTCATTACCATTTCTGATACAATTGTTCATACTTTTTAGTTACCTTGCAAACACAGAAAAGCAATCTGATATAGAAATCAACTGTTCTAGAACATTACAATGCTATTCCAAAATGCAGCTTCACAAAAGTTATGCCTGAAGTACAGAAGTAGAAAAACAAAGTCAAGGAACTTTATTCACCTCTCTCCTGCTACACTGCTCGTAGATGTGCTTTATTTGTCTGGAAACCTATAGCTGTTATCTCCAACCCTAGCTTTATACCAGCTTTCCTAGTATTTCTGCTTAAAAACTTGGGCCCAGTCATAATATAGCATTGCTTCTGTGCCAGAACACATGTATTATCTGTAGAAACCTGCATGAAGACAGTAGATCAAAGAAAGGAGACGGATTTTTTTTTTCCTTTAATATAGTTTTCCCCGCGGTTTCTGGGGTATGTAACTTCCAAACACACTGGATATGAGACTTGGTGCCTTTATGAAACTTACCTTTATCACTTGTATAATATCTCGAGGACCTACAATCTCAGGATCATATTTGATGTGGGCTTTGTTGGTTGCAAGAGCTACTGAACAGTATAAGACACCATTAGTCTTCATGAGGGTGGATTCTATCTTGTGCACACAAGAAGCACATGTCATTCCTCTCACCTGTAAAACAAAGATTCCTTCCTGTTATCATAAGCAAAGGATACTCAGTAAATGCAACTTAAAAAGTAGGAAAAGAGCTTATGACTATCCTGGATTACTCACTGCATATTTCTGGGGTTTGAAGGAGTGAGAGTTCTCTAAGAATGAGAACACTATAGAGGAAGCATGGCACAGAGACAAGGTTATTAAGCTCAGAGCTGGGGTACACTGAGCTAGATTCAGCCACAAAAAAACCAAAAGTAACAAAAAAATTCCTGCAATGAGCACAGTAAATAAAAAACCCACAGGATTGCTTCTCTAGCTTCAGTGTAGGAGTAGTGAGCCAGCACAGTCTGCAGGACAAGATCAACACTTCAGGAAGTAACTGCTTAAACAAGCACATCCAATAGAAAAATTGAATAAAAATGGGGGTGGTTGTTTTTAATTACTAGCTTACAACAAGTTCCAGAATTCCATCTCCTTCGCCGTAGTTTTCCATCACGGTGGCTCCAAATCCCAGTTCCCGGATGAGCTCTGCAATAGCTGCAGGGTGTATGACAGCAGGGTTGTACCTCACTTCTGCTTTTCCTGCCATTAGGGCAACAAGTATTGAATGTATTCCTAGAAAACAAAAGGTGTGAATGGGAGATCACGTTTAACAAAAAACCCACTGTGCTTATGGTAACATCATCATGTTGAGCAATCTACTGAAATGGAGAAAACTGCTATATTTTAGGCACATATAAAGAAAAAGGTCATAAATTTTGGAAGATTCATTGCTGATGTAACAAAAGTATCTATGTCTGACAGACAAAAGTATTACTACAGGAGTTGCATGTTTTTAACAGTCTAATTGTAAGCATTCAATCCATGCTGTATGAAAAGATCTATTTTTACTTGAAATAAATGATTTCAAAATACAGTTCTTCATATTGCTCTAAACAGTATTTATCACTTCTAAAAGCCTTTACCTCAAGAGAGAACACGTATGAGGAAGGGCAGATTAACAGTGTGCAATCCTACTCTAGTCTGAGTGAAAAGGATTTAGATCCATACACTTTCTAGGCTGAAAGAAATTAAATTCCAGGTTAACTTGGAACACATACATCTTAATTACAATAATTAAACACAGACTACATTAATGACTCTTTATTCCTGCAAATAATCATCACACTCACAGAAGACAGACACAGTTGTCCTGACTTGCAGAGCTAAAATTAACTTATGTCTCTTTAATCCATAGTAATACTCTTCCTCTCTAAGAGTTCCCTTCTTAATATAGGCACATATGCTTCTGCTTTAAGTTGCAGACTTGGGTATGTCCCTCCAGTAGGAAAGATTCAGTCTAGTCTCAAAAGGATTTGTATTTGAGCCCTCTGTTCTCTTTGGAGCACTCCAACTCCCACTGTTGTGAAAGCAGTCTTTAGTCAGCATACCCACAAAGCGACCAGAACGACCAGCAGTGCACAGACCGTGTTCCCACCCATGAGACACACCAGCAATGGTACTTCCCTTCAAAACTCACCCAGCAAAAGTGCTGTCCAAAAGCTAAATGCATTCTCTAAAAGAAATGCTTAGAAATGGATTACACTGACACACGTCTTACCATCTTCTCTCCTCAAATTTCTCTCAATGTTGGCTACACATGAAGCACATGTCATTCCTGTGACTTGGACATAGCACTTGGATATAGTCTTTGTCTCTTGGCCAGCAAGGTGGGCTGGTGACACTTTGGAAGGAAGCTCAGTTTTGTGAGGTTCCAGCTGCGTTTCAGGTGAGGGCTGAGCTACTGCCACAGGTAGTTCTGCCTTTGCTGAAAAGGAAATTGCAATTCATGACCTTATGAACAGCTACTGCTGACCTGGTACTGCACTAGTCAAGAACACACGCCACTGCGAGTCTGGACCAAAAAATGGCAATGGTACCTGTCTTGTCCATCAGTTTCACTCATCTGCCAATTAAGAGTAAGCAAAAGAAAACAAGACAAAAGGTTGGGCCTCTGATGGATCTATTACTTTGTTGCTCTTTTTCTTTTGCCTTTCCTTCTTGTGTTTGTCAGTTCTACTGCACATCCTTTGTCCTCTCCTGTAGGCTGTGAGCTAAACCTCTGCATTGCAACCTTAGCTTTACACACAATTTCCTTGACCTCATCTGGGGCACAGAACTGAATTATTAAGCAAGTGCCTACTTCTTAAGCAAAGTCAGTGCTTTTCATCTTAGAGAAGGGCTCTCCAGCTACAGACACTCTTACAGCAACTCAGGAGATGCTATGTTTATGCAGGAGCAGAATGAAGGAATTAAATGGGAGAACCTGACCACTTCTTTAGTTACTGCCACAAAATAGCTCATCTGATGTATTAAACGAAGTGAATGTGTACTGAATTAACTCGTTGATAAAGAAGATATCAATTTCATCCTGGATGGTACCAAATCCTGAACAGAACTGCACAATCCTTTTAAATTTAAAAGTTTAGTATGTCATTACCTGCTAAAGATGCATCGAATCCCATCTCCTCTATTGAGGATTGTAATTCTTCCGGGCACGTTTGCAGAGGGTCATATTCTATAGTTCCCTTGTGACTTGAGAGAGAGACATGAACAGATTTTACACCTATTTTTTGGGATATGACTCCTTCAATGGACTGCACACAAGAGTTGCAAGTCATTCCCTCAATATTTATCACAACAACTTGAGTAAGTGGCTGGCCGGCATCCTTCAAAGCTGGAAGAGACTTCAGTGGAGACGCCAGGGTGGGGAAAAGTGCTACATTTTCGTACTCATCAGGAAGGCTGACTTTAAATGTCTCTGGAGACACTGCCTCTATGGCTTTTCTCAGCCCATCTATGCTAATTAAGTTTGGGTTATAGTTTACAATAGCAGATTTCTTCTCTAAGGAAACAACTATACTTGTTACCGATGGGAGTGCTGATATGGTACTCTGAATATTGTGAACACACGAACTGCAGTGCATGCCATCGATTCTGAAGACAATTGTCTTTACATCGTTCACACTTGATTTTTGGTTTTGTGCTGTCTCAGAGCCTTTGGTCTGAGCATTCCTCAACCTTTCTAGGTCAATAGCACCGAGCTTGATGGATCTAGGTTGCTTTTTGAAAGATGCTGTGAAACCTGCAGCTTCAATTTGATGCTTGATTTCTTCTGCTGTAATTAGATGAGGCTGGTAGACAACAGCAGCTTCCTGATTGTCCAGGGACACTGAAAATTAAAAGTGTGCATTACTGTCCTAAGCGTAACAAGCTTTTTGCCCTAGGAGCCACTGATCTTGTCAAAGCTTTCCAAGAATACTTTAGAAAAATCAGATATCTAACTGCAACAGAAAGGAAATTAAATTGGTTTGGTAAATGTCAAACAATTTAGTTGTTCAACCATTTCTGGTCTAGTACTGTAACAATTTTCAGCTCCTCTTTTTCTCAACTTTTTTGCGTTTTCCCAGGACTTTCACAAACAGCATTACTATTTCTTACTAGATTTATCCTTTAATCAGGAGTCTGTGACAATACATTTATGCCAAAGCTACTTATATAGAAAATTTTGTCTTGCATTTTACAACAATCATATATGTGCCAATATTAATTTTTAACTCAAAATAGGAACTAACATTAATTACAATACAAAAACTCCATCTAGTATCAGAGATTTCTGTAACTGGTAATAAGAGTATGGAACACAACTACTCCAGGTTCCCTACCAAAATCCAAAGCAATCACTGAATACTGTAACAAACACATGTAATAGTAACAGCCTCAACACAAACTGGCCCCCCTTTTTCACTTCTAATCCAAGTTAAAATACATGTAATGACTAAATACCAGTACCACAGAGAGTAACTGTCACACTAAGCTATCTAATCTAAACCAAGATACATCCACAATGTTGTCAGAGATTAATGTGGTCGACTTCAATTTACATAAAGATACACTAAGGTTTTACCTTTAATCCGCTGAACTCCTTGCAATTTGCCGATCTTCCCCTCGATGGTGCTGGTGCAGGAATGACAGGTCATCCCCTCTACTTTCAGGCGCAGAAAAACGCTGCTTGCTTGAGACCAGCTGGAATCTTCACAAGTTCCAGATGTTACCTCTGGTGCAGAGATATTTACATCTACTCCTGGGATCAGCTGTATAATCTGCTTGTCATTTATAATGGAAGAAATGAAAGCCACCACTGCAGTTTTTTGATCAGAGGACAATTTAACGTCCACAATTCCTTTGTTTTTTAGCAGCGAACTGCAAATCTGTTTAGATGTTAGAGCTGACTGACTAGGAATTGAAAGAAAAATAGTGTCAGGTAAAACAGGTTGTGGGTTTGAATTAGCTAATGTGGCATCAAATCCCATGTCATATATTGCTTCCTGTAGTGTTGCTGGAGTCTGCAGTTTTGAGTCATAAATGATGACTGCATTCTTATCCTCTAGAGACACCTTGGCAAGGGGGAAAAGAAAAAAAAGAGTCAACAAACTGCAATACTAAGATGAGAACTAATACCCTGCATGAGGCTAGAAATAGGTTTTACTTGCATATATTAGCAATACTTGTCCAGTATAATTTTATCTATCACTACTCACCTTGCAGAGTAAAGTCATACGAATAGGCACAGTAAAGTAACTTCTGCACATCCGTGCAACAACACAGCTACAATAAATATTTTCTTCCTCAGCAGTTTCAGAATCCTTTACAAGTCTGTATACTTTTACTTACAACATCCAGACTGCATGAACACGTTTAATGAAACTTCCAGAGCCAAATTCTCTTGAGTTATGATGATGACTAATACAATTAATTCCCAAAAGCAAAACAGCCCAGAGAGAATTCTAATCACATGCACAATTCTGCAGTTAGTAGTAATTACCCTTAGGCTACAAGGATAGAAGAAAACACTCTGAAAAAAACCCACAGATGTAAGTAGCAGTGAAAGTAGACCAATATTTCTGAGCATCTTAGGCAGAGGCTGTTAACTTGCCGGGAGCAATAAAGTGCATCAGACTTCACAGAACAAAATTCAGTTTGGAAATTCAATATATGAAAAGCATTAAAAAAACCCGGTTTTCCTCTCTCTGGACATTCTGGTGATCCAGAGATGTCTGATTTGGTACTAACCTTTCACATCAGATGGTGCAAATACCCTCAATTTAATTTGCTCCCACCCAATGATACACCAAACACAATTACTGTAGTTTCCAAAAGGGAAAGCTGATGCCTGCCAGAGGCCTAACACACCATCATTCAATTCTATCTTTCCTCTGGGCAAAGGCAGAATCTAAAGACCACAGTCATGATTAAATTAGACCAGTTAAATCATTTTAAGAACCACCTTTTCTTCATTTTTGTCCCAATTATGAGCTTTAGTAGAATTAGCAACGTGGACATTTATTGGTTTCATTGCAGTCAGAGGCAAAATGACCTAAACACAGCTCTGTGTCTGTACCAGCCATCTAACATTCATCTCCTTCACTGACTTGTTTCAGAATCACTAAACAAAAACCTGTTTTACTGTTCTCTGAGATTTTCTGAAACAAAAGATCTGGATAAATTTGAGTTCTGATGCTGTACTAAGGATAATTACTAAATCTGACCTCTCAAAGTTTCTTAAAGTCCTGTTCTAGTCAGACTAAGTTTCTGCTACATATTTTCTTGACAAGATTAGAAGTAGTATTCAGCTTTGGGATAAGGCATTTACCTTAAACCCCAAATATGAAACTCTTTGATACTATCCTTTTAATATGACTCATATCTCATGAATCACAATAAAACAGCTTTATTTTTCATGGTGGGTCAACTATCATATGATTAACTAGACACATCTGGAATCTGTGCAAGTTACCTCTTCATACCATCAGTATGAAGAAAAGGCCTGGAGCCTTAAGAGCACATTTATTCAGTAGGGGGATCAAAAACAGCTTGCTTTTTTCACCAACAAGTTCTTGCCTATTGTTTTTCCTCATTCCTTCACAATATTGAATTAATTGTAAATGAGAAAGTTACTTACAAGTAGCAGACAACTTAGCTCCCACTGCAGTAAGCACCACTGCACTTCTAATGCCAGCTTCCCACGAGACATATAGAATATACTCTTCCCACACTTTTTCTCCTCTCTTGGTGATAGTTTATCGTGGTTTCTCATATAAGAGCAAAGCTTTGTAAGACACTGTGATAATGTTACTTACTTTAATGCTGTGGACACCACTCATCTTCCCGATGCACTGTTCAATGCTTTGAACGCAGGAATTGCATGTCATCCCCTCCACACCAACGATGATGGAATTTGCCTCCATTGTGAAATTTTACTAGAGTCTTCTCATTGCTGTTGGTCAAAACCAATTAAGAAATTTGCTCTTGAATCATTTCACAAAGATTGATATCAGAACAGAGATTTAGCACATGATGTACTTGGTCACATGTAACTCCAGTAGATGTCAAAATCGGAGCAAAGCCAAACAGGAAAGAAACCTTCAGGTATCTACTCCTATGAGTTTTCAAAAAGGGAAAGTGTTCCAACATTTCTTATTTGATTTGTGTTACAACCAAGATGATTTAATCGCATGCAGCACACTGTGATTCACTGGTGCATGACATGAAACTATAGGGAGAAGCAAGTGAGAGAGAGAGTGGCTCTTGCAATGCTGGAACAACAGAGGATGGCATGACGATGATCACGTTTTTCCACATATTTATCTTGTATATTGTCCTACACCAGCAAAACCAGGGATACTGAAATTAGACCTTGGAAGCAAATCAAGCTTTTTCCATGTCTCATTCAGAAAAGTTTATCTTCTGCTCTTCTGAAGATGATCACTATTATTTTTGCTCATAAAAAAATGACTGAATCTAAATGAAATTAATCTGAAGGAAAATGGCTTATGCAAAAGACTTTTTTTTTCTCCAACGCATAAACACTTAAGTACCTGAGGGCAAAGTGGGCAAAATAAGTGATTTCCAGATCTTAACCTTTTGGAAATTTGCACCATTTTTTTCCCAATGACAGAGAGGGAAACGAGCAGGGAAATTATCACAGTCAACTGCTTAATGTTTGGCTGCAGTGGTGGCAACAGCAAATTTTGATGATTAACTGAACAGCTAAACTTAAGCGCATGCTTAACTCTGTTTTTCACCCTGGAGACTTATCTTGGAAACCAAAACTACATTAAGTATTAACAACATGTAAGAAAATTAATTTTATTATTCCTTGATGACATTACAGAACTGTTCCCTGTTACAGATCTGAAAGTTTCTGGTTTCTCTTTGAGACAAATGGTGTAAGAAAATGAGGATGTTTCATCATTGAAACGACTTTACCTTTGATGCATAAACCAATGCTGAAGCTCAAGCAGTAGGAAAAGCCTCTGACTTAGTGAGGTTTCCAATAGGTGAAATACATATTTTCCCTTTAGGTGTGTTTTGTGTGAAAAGTCAGGAACGCATTGCAAATATCTGTCAGACACTAACCTGATGGAGAATTTAACTGTAATTTCTAGGTCAATAAATTCAAACAAAAAGTTTAAATATGTGAACAACATCAAAGATCATTCTGAAGAGTTCATTTTAAAGATTTGTTTCCTTATTGCATTTTGAAAATACTCATATGATCAGCTAATTCATGTAAACTATGGCACGAAACTTTATATATTCTGACAGGCAGTAGGAGCTTTGTTCAAGAATTATGCAGCAACCAACCAGGCAAACCAACGAGTGCACACCAACGATAAACATGGCTAATGGTGGCTGCAGAATCAGATTCAAAAGCTATGTCTCATTCTCATCCTGTGTCTGGATGCAAGTCTGGGTGCACAGAGGATGCACGGCAGCTTGATGTGTTCTCAGTGCCAGGAGACAGAGAAAACAGGTCCTATAAAGCAGGGCCTCAGGCAACTAGAGCTTTGATTATTGCTAAGGCTGCCCCAGAAAATAGCATTAACACTTGCACTGGCTGTACACAGTGCAAGACAGTGACAGTAAGTTTCTATTACAAAAGAAGGCATCATATGTTACAGTCAGTAGAAAACAGTAACAAAAAACTCATCCTTGCTAAGCCCAGAAATAACAAAACTCCACTTGAAAAGTTACAACAAATCTCCCTTCTCATCTAGTCTTACAAGGTTTGTTAGAAACACTCATTTGTATGTAAGTATTCACACATTACAGAAACATAGAACTGTCACCTGACACACAACAGAATTATGAATCAGCAGAAGAGTATATTTTAAACAAATTTCATACAGTAGGGCCCTTCTCAGACTTACCTGTACACTCAGAGGTACAAGGTATCATTAAAAATACTATAAAGCTACCCAAGGAAATACATGCTTTCATGTCATATTGAAACACGATCCCTCCTGATTACCTCAGTTCTTCCATAAGGAATACTTGGTACACATAGAGCAAGCAAAGACATAATTGTAACTCCACAGTCAGGGAGTAATTAAAGTTCCCACAAGGCTGATGTACAAAGTAAGTTTCAAAAAGTACTCGACTATACTGTGTTTTGTGAGCACAAGCAGACACATGCTAACTAAAAGGAGATGCTGTTAGTCCATCAGAGATACAGTCAAATCTGTCCTCTAGTAAGGTCTGCATAAAAGTGAATTTAAAATTATTTCAGTTACATGATCAACTGCCCTGACAGCACTATCACTGGGTTAAAAAAAAAGTAAGGAAATCAGGGCACTGGAGCATCTTCCTCACGAGGAAAGGCTGTGAGACCTGGGGCTGTTTAGTCTGGAGAAGTGGAGACTGAGGGGGTGATCTCATTAATATTTACCAATTCCTAAAGGGTGGGTGTCAGGAGGTTGGGGCAGCACTTTTTTCTGTTGTATCTAGTGACAGGACAAAGGGTGATGGAAAGAAGCTGGAACACAAAAAGTTCCTTTTAAACATAGGGAAAACCTATTTCAGTGCTGAGGTGAGGGAGCCCTGGCCCAGGCTGCCCAGGGAGGGTGTGGAAGCTCTTGCTCTGGAGGTCTTCAAAACCTGCCTGGACATGTTGCTGTGGGACCTGATCTAAGTGGATCTGCTTTAGCAGGCTGGAAGGTCCCTTCCAACCCCTACCATTCTATGATTCTACTATGCTATGAAATACTTTGGTTTGTGAGCTCCTGTCTAAAATAATCAAAGGTTGATAAGATGTTGCCTTGGAAGAGATTTGGGGTTTGGCTGTATGTCAGTCTGAGAATGTCTGCCTAGCCTCCTGTTCTTTGGTTTAAGAGATTCAAGCTACAGTACAATAGTATCCATTAGTACAAGAAACTAGGATGCAGCAATGCAGTATTTTCTGTAAGGCGTATGTCAAACTAACAGCAGACACATACGTAACTTGCTAACCAAGTACTATGAAAGTGAATACAGTAGACATTGGCTCTGCTGCTAAATGCCTAACAAAGCACTCAAAAAATTAACTGTTTTTATGTGTAAAAATAACATTGTACTTCTTTTTGTAAACACCTACTATGATTTTACTTAGTAACAGACAATTTCCTCCATTTTCTCAGTTTGTTTCCTTACAATTCCTTTGGTTATTTCCCATAAAATCACTTTTTTACAGGGCATCATGTTTTGCTGTTTAAAAGGTAGTACACAGAAAGATAAACTGAAATTCTTAGTTTTCTTGTTGGGTTAGTAAATTTTTTTTCACCCCTCAAGATTTGAAAGAACTAGGACTAAATCCAGAACTTCCATTATAGAATTCATCTGTTGGATCAAACTGTCTCTTCTTTTTGCCCTCTGAATTTCAATTAAGAAATGCTACTGGATCTATACAATATATCCATCATTAACAGATCTCTCTTTGTGTGGGAAGATGACAAACAAGGATTTTTATTTGCTTTGTTGCAAGCTGCTAACAGTTTTCATATTATTTTCAAAACTAGTCTGTTCTCTATAAAATGAGAGGTGTCTGAAGCTAAAGGCAGAAAATGAACTGTCTGTAAGCAATACTGTCTCTTCATGTAAGTTATAGTACAGACAATGAGTTGAGGAATAACACATTCACCATGTTAATTTTCTCTATAGTCTTACTGAGATTTCTGAAGACCAAATTTTCTTGATTTCCAGTGCTCCTGATGCTTTGAAGAGATCTTGTTCCCAGAAGAAGGTATATGGTTAAGACATAGTGACAGTAAGCATACACACATCCTTTTTCTTCCCCTTACAAAACAGCCAGGACATCAAGTTAAACTTGAAAGCTAATACATGCACACATTTGAGGCAGGGCTCTACCTTGTTATACTCCATTTCTAATGCTCTGCCTTCTCTCTGAGTGCTTCCTGGTAGAAACACTTGGCTGAAACTTGAAAGAATTGTTTTTGTCATATTTGCCTCCTTCTGGCAACATTAAATAAAGAAAGGTTCATGACTAAGCAGCCTGGAAATATATGTTACACCAATCAATTATGACTAGATGTACACAAGAGGTGCACAAATATTGACAATTCAATCCTAGTTCTCCTTATTTGTGTTAATATTTTGCCAAGCTCATGTGAAAATGGATGCAGAAGTTGAAGTATCTGCATAGAGCTGGGTAGCACTCCGTGTGTGCTACACTGATGGCTTGAACTCGAACACCCTGTTTCCTCATTCTTGCCATCCATCACTATGCTTGGTTTGTCATCCCATTTTAAAATAACTATATATATATACAAAATAAAGCATGCATACATACATACGGTGTGTGTCTATACATGCATCAGCTCAAAAGAGAACCTTGCTGTACAAGTAATAGTTATGGTTCTGGTAGGATGCAGCTGGAACAATCAACAAATTTATTATGTCTATAATATATAAAAAGCTTTCTAGGTGGTAACTTTTACTGTATCAGCTGACACTGAAGATCTCAATTACTACTACTATTATTAGCAGGCAAATGACTGATAATAATTAACTTTGAATTACAAGTTATCGAGGACATAAAGTGAGTTAGTATTAAGTTATGGATCACACGCTGCTTTAGAGAAAAATAATGGTTTTACTCTTAACTGTGCACTGCTCCATCTACAAAACTCCCATCATCAATTAGTAAAGAATTTAAAGATTTGACAATGCAAACAAATGGCAGGTCTTCCTCTTTAATAGATTAAATCAAAAGGCTTCAATCCAGCTACTGCTGTTTTGGAATAATATCATCTAAAGTGGCTTCGTCTTACGAAGAGTCTTTGCTTTGAATAAACTTGTAAAAGCTTTTTATGTTCTCTACAATTCTATTTACTGCTTAATACCTTTGGAAACTCCCATTTTCTATCCTGTTTCATTACTTCCACCTGTGTTCTGCAGTACACATGGTAATAGTACTTCCTTGTTTGTATATTAACACCATCAATGAAACAGCAGAGGCCTGGAAATAATCTGGCTCTGCAACAGCGTGGAACTGAACATGGCAAGGTACAAGTGGAAGAGCAATACTCAGTGGTAGAACAGGTGGTGTAAAAAGGATAACTAAAACACTATTTGGGAATAGTCCTTGTCTGGGTTTATTTATTTTTTTTTTGCCCAAGTACAATTTTAGGCTTAACACTTGGGTTGCCTGTGTGCTAGGTGAAATCCAAACATTTCGTTTCCTTGAACAAAGCCAACTAGTGTTTCTGTTAAGTGAATGAAGCCACAGAAAGAACTTCTACTTCCAACAGCAATTTATTCCTATGCAAAGGAAAATTAAACAGTGATCAAGCACAAGGTGACTAAGAAACTCATATTCAACTCTCTAAACCTTTTTATTGTTGGGATAAGTTACCACCCTGGTAAAAACACAGACTCACTTCAATCCACAAAAAGCAACGTTAATACTTTTAGTATCTGAGCTAACCCAAGCATCACAGCGTAACAAAACAGTGTACATCAAAACCCTGCTTTGTGCCTGCTGTAAGATCAGTAAGGGCACGTAACTGAGAAGCACACACTGTTTCTAAGCAAGTGTACAACTTCAGTTTTCACCACAGTTTTCTATGTATAATTACCTTGAATTTCTAGCTACTGAAACTGAAAGAGGTCACAGCTAGGCAAAAATCACACAAACACCATAAATAGAACCTGTCAGATTTAACTACAGAGTTTGAACTTTATTACATTTCTATAAGGCTGGAGAATGGATTACGGGAGATCTGGTCCAATATCTAAGAACAAGGGTTCATTATGGCAAAAGGACGTATTTGAAAGTAAGAGCAGATATATGAGGCTTAATCATTGAGGGAGAAACTGCACATCTATAATAAATACCTGTCTCAGACAGCTACGTGATACTCTAAGTAGGCTGTAATGTATGTTGCTCAAGAGGTTAACAAGCTGTGCTTGGTCAGCAGACTATGGAAATTGCTCCGAGAGACTTTATTTCTCTACGAGCTGGATGAAAAAAGAAAAAAAAAAAGAACACAAATTCTTTGCAAATCCTTTTAGTTGTTCATGTCCTTCCATTACCTCTTCAAATTAGGTTTCTGGAGAACATGAACACGAACTGGAAGAATCATAGCAAATATTAGGAACAGAATATAATTTATAAACTCTTGCTGTGTGAATGTACTAAGGCAAACTGAGGCTTCTCACTGTTGAGCTTAGGGTCAAAATACTTAGCAGAACAATGTCAATGAACATACAAGTGAAATTAAGAAGAAAACAGAAAATGAAACATAAAACTATTGTTTAGTTTCATGGTTTGCCAACTGGGAAGGAAAAAAGCTTAATGTCTTTTCTCTACAATAGAATACATTATTAATTTGTAATCAAATTGCATTTGTACTCACACATTGCACCATAATACACACAGCTGACTTCCATATTACCAAAAAAAAATATTGTTTCTGGATCTATTTACATGCACAAATACAATTCAACAAGTATTTAAGTACAGAAATAGAATCTTTTGCCTAAGAGATTAAGGAACTTCACACTAACAATAATAACGTGCAATTTCCAGAACATGGATACAGAAAGGTAATAGTTAAGCTGGGTTTGCTTGTGCTCATTTTTGTGAGATTTTACCCTACAGCAACTGTTTACCCTTATCCAGGACACTTACACTATGTTTTTAATCAAAACATTGGAAAGACACACTTATGTACAAAGTGCTGGCATGACAAGGCAATATACCAAATTAAGGAGCTCAGATATGATAAAAGAGACCTTGGAGAAGAGACTCAGTGACTTGTACGTTCAAATTGAATTCAAACTGTCAGAAGTAAGCCTTTCTCTGAAGGCCACCAACCATAAAGAGGTACTTCTTCCAAGTCCATCAGTGAGTGTATATTTACCGTATGCCAAGAAGCAACGAGACGTCAAACACGGATGCCCACTGATAAGAGCAGCTTATCTTGCTTCCACCCAACTTTCCGTTTGATACTACTCAACCTTGTTGGCTGCATCCCAAAGAAGCCACGGGAGTGCTGATGTGACTCCCTGCCATCAGTGTGTGCCTGCCGCTGGAAAGGAAGCACGAAGGCAGGAGCAGCTGGGAGAGTGAAGCGGTTGAGCAGGAAATACCATTTTGGGACCAGAGATGTGTTTTGGCACCAGAGCCCTCGTCAGGTCGGTCTGTCTGTGAGACGCCGACTCAGCCGCCTCCCGCACCCCTCAGAGCCCACACCAACTCCCTTGGGATGAGCTGCACGGAGCAGTTTGCCTTAAAGCCCGGCGGTCCCCCACTACACCGCCTCAGCCCTCCGAGGCCACAGAGCTCCCGGAGGTGCTGGACTGAGCCGCGGCAGAGCCACAGCCGCTGTTTCCCGGCCGCGGGTCGCTGAGCGCCGCCCCCTCCCGCGCCGAGGGGACACGTAGCGCGGCGCGGCCCGCGGAAAGCGCCGGCAACCTCCCTCCCCACAGCCGCGCGCGGGACAGCCCACGTCTCTCTCCCGCCGGCCCGGGACACCGTGACAACGGCCGCGCCGGCAGCGGGCTGAGGCAGCGGGAGCAGCCCCGAAGGAACCGCCTGCCGACCCCCGCTAGCCCGGGAACGGAGAGGGGAAAAGGACAAGAGAGGGACCCTCCGCGAGGGAGGGGCGATGCCCAAGCCGTGCCGGGGCCCAGGGCCGCACTCACCGCAGCTCCGGGGGCGCAGATACTCGGCCTGTCCCCGCGCCGAGGCGCGCGCCGGCCACTTCGCCTCACGAAGCCCCGCCCCGCCCCGCCCCGCGCCGCCGGGAGCGCGCCCTCACGTGACCGCAGGCCGCCTGTCTCTTCCCGCCCACCGCC